>QEOY01002123.1:11857-25840 GCA_003123805.1 Juglans sigillata
CATTGGATCAAAACTCCTTTGGGTCCATTCATACTGTTCAAGAGGACTTCCTTTCCTTCCCCAAATGATGGTCTCCCCAAGTGGAGACCCTTCAGCTCAACCAATCTATTTTGCCACATAAATTGCATGACTAACTTAGAGAAGTTCCAAGTTATATTGCCCAGATTTTTCAGCCATCGTATACCCAAAACAGCGTCACAACCACCCAAGGTTAACAAGTAAAAAGAAGTAGTGAATTGGTTACCTTGTAATCTAATTGTTGTGGCTGTACATGCCCCTTCACTTGTGACCAACTCGCCATTGGCCACTCGTACCTTGAGCTTTTGATTGGTATTCACCTTCAACTTTGCCTTCCTGGCAATAGAAGGATCCAGGAAGTTGTGAGTGCTTCCTGAATCCACCAAAAATAGCACCCCCCCCCCCCCCCCCCCCCCCCCATAAAGCCATGGATTCGCATGGTATTAGGATTGGGGGTTCCCGTGATGGCATTGAGGGATATTTCCAACTTGGTTTTAGGTTGTTGGCCTTCTTGCCTGTCATGTGAATCAAAAAAAATTTCTTCACCCTTATCTGCTTCATCTTCAGCACACCCTTGCAATACATACACTTTTGGAGATTTGCACACGTGATTAGGATTCCACTTCTCCTCACAATGGTAGCATAGGCCCCTTTTCCTTTTGTCATCCATTTGAGATGAGGGAATTTCTCTCCTTGGTTTGAATTGTTTCTGACCAGCTCCCTGAAACTGACTCTGAGAGTAACTATTCCCTGGAGTATTTCTGTCCAACCAGCTCTTGCCTGAATGTTTTGAACTAGACAGGTACTCCTCTTGGATTTTGGCAAGCCCAAAAGCCACATTGAGACTCAAGGGGTTGAACATCCGCACGCGAAGACGGATTTCATCCCTTAATCCACTGAGAAAGCCACTCAGCTTGTGTGACTCAGTGAGTCCTCTAAGTCTGTTTGAGAGGGCTTCCAATTGAGCCTTATAGATGACCACAGTAGACACGTGTTTGAGGCGTGTAAGTGCCTCCATGGGATCGTCATAGGCTGTGAGGCCAAACCTAAGCACTAAGGCTCTAGAAAAGGTGTCCCAGTTGTTAAATTGTGCTGTCTCTGATGCATCTTGATACCATATTAATGCATCCCCGTTCATGTGATATGATGCCATTAACAATCGTTGTGCAGGAGGTGTTTGATGATAATCAAAATAGTGTGAAGCTTTGAAAATCCAACCTGCTGGATCGGTGCCATCAAAGTAAGGAAAATCCAGTTTCACCCCTCTCGGGCCTTCACGCCTGGAATTCCCTGTCTTCCTGGTTATATGTCTCACGGTGAACTACTTGTGCCGTCTGGTTCGTGACTAAGGTTTTCACCATCTCAGTCAGTTGTGCTATGTCTGCACGCATTGCATGCATTCGTTCCTCCTGGGCCTGCATGCAAGTCTCTTGAGCTTCTTGCCGCTGCAACACTTCTTGCTGTTTAGATCTAGTGTTATCAGCCATGAATGAATGTATTCGGATGACTGATTGTAAAGAAATGGTAGTATGAGTAATGGAGAAAATAGAAGAAATAATGAATGGTTGAATGGTTTGGAATAGGATCGTAGACCTGATACCACTGTAATGGGGCCTAAGTAATAGATGAATTAAATGGAGGATTGTATGCTAATGGATATTTGACAGATGATTATTGTTGAAGACGATGGACAGGGATAGTGATAAAAGTGAATCTAGGTGCTGTTCGAGGCGCACCTTCCTCCATACCAATTTCAGTTTTCACAATTTCCAGGAATAATCCACCCAAGTTCCAGACCTCCACTATATGCTCTGCCATTAACTAACTTGGTTCACATATGCCTTACACGTGTTCATCTATAGCTGTAATTAAAATGGCAACAAAGTAAAAAGATAACAATGCATATAACCGACTCTACGCAACACTGCGTTTTATTCTTTCCGTTTCTCATATCCTATCTTATGGCCCGCAATCTCCTCCAAACTGAAGCCCAATTTACTGCTTCGTGGGCTTCATAACAGACGCTCTCAGATCCATGTACTTTTCAGAGTTTGTGGACTCGATTGGGCTCGATGATCAACTCAATTTTCTAGGACGATCGATGGATGTGACTACGGGAGACTCAAAATGAATTCCATGGATTATTCCCAAATTAATTTGAGAAATATTACCTTTGTTGAGAAATTACTCATTTAAACTGTTGCAACTACATAACTCTGTACATAGAGGTAAAATACACATCTAAAGTTCCCTCTTCCTTTTTGAAGGGAGAAACAAGAAAGGTTGGCTGGTTCATGTGCTGAGAATTTAGAATCCTTCAACTACCTTTCCATCTTCTTCGTTGCAAGAATGAATGTTAGTCAGTGTGCAAACATGTTGCTGTTGCGTTAAAGAGCTTTCTGTGACCTGAGATCTCTCTCTCTCTTTCTCTCTCTCTCTCTCCAATTAATTACATTAATTCGACCACAGACCCATTGCCGTCTCACAAATGTGTGCTTTCTAGTGCCATTATGGCATTTGGCACTGGCCTTTGTTTTCCTTTAAGTAGTTTCAGTCGTGAATTTGTAAATGTCGTATAATCATTTAAAAATAAATAAATATAAGAGTTATATAAAATAATAATAATATTTTAATATTAATTTTATTATTTTTTAAAACGAGTACATTATAGGAACGGATACTATAACTATATATAGCATTACTCATATTAATTGAAGAGAAAGAAGAAAACATTCCAAACTCCACATTGTAGTAATGGACAAAGAAATAGCATATATAATATGTCTTCTTTTAATACAAATAACTTGCATACTAACGTAAGGGCAACTTCATACAAGTATAAAAGATGTCAAAAAAAAAAAAAAAGGACAAGATAATGCTAGATGCTATTACACTCTTCACACCATATAATACAGATACAATATATTAGCATTTTCTGCAACACACTATGATTTATATTATTATAAGCCAGATCAGACGCTAGATATCATGCACTGCCAACATACAGATGATGATCAAGGTATGCCTGAAATGATAGGATAGTAAGGAATATAAAGGCTAGCTGGTGCTAAGCCCCACTCTGGTGGCAGATTCAGATTGATATTCTTTGAAGAACCAAGCTTGTTCATGGCCCTGCATTTCTCATATGTGAAGGGGCAAGATGTGGAAAAGCTGAGAGGAGTGGAGATGGTGTAGGAGTTAAGCTCCTTGGTCTTGATGATTTTGGATACCACATTCTTCCTTGCGGCATAGAGCTGGGTTGGAGCTGCGGAAAGCTTGGCATGGCAATTCAGTGGAGGAGATGATTTTGAAGTGTCTGAAGGAAGTTCCACTTCAAAAGAGCCATCATCTTCTGTGGTTGCCATTGCCAACTTTTTCACTCTATCACACTTCACAAGAATTTTAATGCCTGTAACAACACACAAATAGTGTAAAAAGTTATGTACTTGAGAGTACTAGAGCTTTGCATGCAATCTAATATACCACAGCAAGTCATAGTTTTTTTATACATGCAGCATTACTAAATGCTAAAGATGCTAAAGCCATGGCAGCAAAAGTTTTTTTTTTCCCTTTAGGATCTTTTTATGCATGCAAATCATGATGGAGAGAACAAAAGATTAGGACAAACCCGAGAAGGCATCCTTGTGCTTGCAGTCAAGGCAAGAGACCTTGCCCTTCACAACTTGGGAAGTTGAGAGCTCGATTCTTGCAAGGGTCAATACAAAGACAAGTGCTGTGATGAACTTGGGAAGCACCATTGAAGCAAGCACTGAAGAGAAGAAAGAGAACTTGGATGATATAGAGAAAGAAGGCAATCTTAGGGCTTATAAATATAGGATTACGAGCAAGAGAGTATAAATGAAGGGGGTCCCAAGGCAGAGTATGGTAGTTGGTTTCTTAAGGACTGCATTCACTTCAGTNCAAGTGCTGTGATGAACTTGGGAAGCACCATTGAAGCAAGCACTGAAGAGAAGAAAGAGAACTTGGACGATATAGAGAAAGAAGGCAATCTTAGGGCTTATAAATATAGGATTACGAGCAATAGAGTATAAATGAAGGGGGTCCCAAGGCAGAGTATGGTAGTTGGTTTCTCAAGGACTGCATTCACTTCAGTTGCGCAAGTTTTGTGAATGTGTGATAGCTGGCCAGCATGGGATGTCCCCTTCAACATCTGCTATTGCCATAAATAAACGGACCATAAAGTAGAATTATCAAAAACGACACGAACTTCAATCTTTTTTGTTTTATTTTTGTTCTGCTAATTTCGATCATTATTGTTGAGTTAATGCATAGCCCTACCTACAATGTCCTTCCCTGTACAAAATTCAATACGGCTACAGAATCCAATTTCAAAATGTAATAAAGATACTAAAACCACTTTTTTCTTATATATATCAGAGCATCTTTATTAACTTGATCAAAATTAAAATATAGCTAAAATTTAGATAATCTATATCAAAAAGATTCCATATTGAAGTTGACATCTCTAAAAGGGTTGGATGCAAAATCAGGAGTTAAGTATTACTTGTTAGTAAGATGTTTCCTAAGTTTTTAAACGGATTTTAGACAGAAAACCTAGGAAGTAAAACATGAAAATTGAATAATCAGTAAGAGAAATGCTTTAGTCACAAAATAATTTTATTAAAGTACACTTAAATTAATGTAGTTTGATCTGGTACATCAAATTGTAAAATTATTTTTTATTATAAAGTAACTAATGTATAACATATACAACGTCAATTTGTTAATTAATTTTAATTAATTTATTTACTTTTTTTAAATTTTGTTATGGCAATAGCACTTCTCAACCACTAAATCTTTTGTAAAAGAGTGAATAATCATAAATGAATTGCATTTAACGCTCCTAAAAAAGCTTCCCATTTTTTAGTTTTATCAAATAATAGTATCTAAAGTATAAGTTGTTATCAAATAGATCATGCTTCCCCGATATATATCTATCCTTGTTGCATACACATCTTTGTAATCATGTCAATATCCCCATTTAAAAAAAGAGAAAATCTATTCAGAAACCTTATCTTTTATACACTTATGACATCATTGATCTGGAAGTCTTCTATATTAGTCATGTTAAAAAATTATTGATGTTTTAGCTCGAGTGTATAAAACCTAGATAAGTCTCAACACACCGACTTATGTGTAGCAAAACTCTTTAAAAAATAACAAAAAAAGTTAAGACCACCTTATGCTCTAGCCCGATCGAGATTTTTAATTTCTAGTTAAGACCTAGATTGAGAAACAGACAAAAATATTGTAGATCCTCCAATAATTAAGTATTAATAAATGTTGAGAGATACTTTAACCATAAAATAATTTCACAAAAATCAACTAACAGTATGTCATGACTTGATATAGTATATAAGAACGTAATTTTTTTTTTTTTTTGTTTTTGTTATGAAGTAAAATCGACTCATCACATTAGGCCACAACAATTTTGAGACTTGTAGGTATATAAAGATATATAAATGTTGTAAGATTTATATATAGTGTCTAACCTTATTCTAATATAATAATTCAAAGATAATAATTAAAATAGAAATTAGTTGTAAGAGATCTTGATCCAATCGCTCCTTCCACGTACGGAGTGGAAAACATATATATGGGGCATTGAGAGGGAGAACCAACATCCCTCCACTTTCTTTCATTTTTTTTCCTTTGGCTTTTAATTTTCATGTATGTTTTTTCTTTGTATCTTTTCATGGGAGATATTAAAGTAAAAAAATGTATAAATGACCCAAAAAAAAAAAAAAAAATGTACACACTCTGACGTGGCTTTCTGTCCACATGCATGGTAGTAATTAAAACGGTCTGCCAGCAGAACTGCTTACTAAATTAACATCGATCGATTAGGAGGAAGTAATCAATACTGTTTAAACTGACTGTGTAAAGTTTGTTTGTTTGTTCACACATGCAGCCTCTTTGTAAATCCATGATTTAAGCATATCATGTCTTTGCATTCCAACAAAATTGTATTTGAAAAGAGAAAATATATTTACAATCGTAAATTATGTAACCGCTACATAATCGCTTTGAAAAAAATGAATAAAATATGGGATGAGATCTACATGAAAAAAATTTATTTTTTAATAGTAGACTCTATTTTTTTTCAAAAAGATTATGTAGCGTTTATATACTTTACTGTTGTATATAGGGCTACATATTTAGACATCATCCTACTTCAAAAAATTGAATTCTAATATTATTATTATTATGTGGAGAGGACGTAAGATGGTGTGTATGGAATTATTGAATGCGGTTTTCCCGGTCCTAATGTTCCTAACTTTTGAAACCAATGGATTGAAAAAGTCTTTTAATGTGTCAGCTCACAAACATTCAATGACTATAGTTGAAATAATTTATTTTTTCTTGTCTAGTTCCTTTCAATCATTTAATAACACACTTAACCTAATTATATATTTTAATAACTAATCAAAACAAAAATAATATACGTACAACTTTTTTTATAACCTTATTTTAAATGAGAGGTATTTTTATAAAATAATTTATAAAAATAATATTATTTTATATAAATACCTTCAATTTAAAATATGATTAAAAATCGTAAGTGTATTATTACTCTTGCGCATAATAACTTAAACAATATTTTATTATTCCTACGGATGGGGCAACTTTTTTTTTTATTATTGAAAAGGAGGGCAATACCTCCATAAACTTTATTACCGCTCACTTATGGCAGAAGAACACATTCGGAACAAACAAACCAATCCTCCCAAACAAAGAAATAAACCTATCTCACTCAATAAAAAACTATACAATGTAAAAAGAGTAATATTGCATACAGTCGTGGAATACGCAAACGTCGTGCAGTCGTTTTAAAAAAGAGATAGGTCTATTATTAAAAAATTAATTTCTTTTCTTGTAGGTCCCATATTTATTCACTTTTTTCAAAACGATTGCACGGCACTTGTACACTCACAACTGCAAGTATCATTTCTCATATAAAAATTACGTCTAACATAAGCCGTACCCATTTTGCCCAATCTATACAAGCTTCTAGTCCATTGAGAAAGCTGAAAACAATTCGTGAAAATATTATTATCGCCCATTGCATCACGTCTAGCCAATAAATCTGCCACTTGATTCCCATCCTACCATGTCTAACATATTATATATAGATTTGCTATTTTTTTTTTTTTTAAAAAAAAAAAAAAAAGAAATTTTATGATCAAGTAACGGTTTCAGATGGAGTAAATTGTACCTTATATAATGACATTCACAGCTAGCATTGAAGAATGGTAGGTAAAATCGTGGATGATAAATACAATTTAATTTAATAAAGAAAAGGATAGGAGCAAGTCATGCAGAGTCAACAAGATGAGATGGGAAGGGAGCAAACTCTGATTATATTCAAGTGTGTTTGGTGGAGAATTCAATTCGATACCAAATCTGAGTAGCTGTGTCATCCTCGATCGAACGATCCCGACCGATGATCGTACGTACGTCCTCATTTTCTTTACCCTTTTCTCAACGTATCATATGCATTCGATCTTGACTTGTTAATTTATTGTTTATATCAATATCATTATATTTACCACATTTTCTTCTTTCTCTAGGATTTAATTAATTATCATCCCTAACAGATGGGGGAGGAGGGTTCACCTTCTTGTTCCCTTTGATCCCATCATCCATTTGTAGTTGGAGGTTTGTTTTTGTAAAATTATCTGTTCAAAGGTTACCACTAACTACCCATCTTTTGTGTGTCATCGTTGTTGTGAAATCATCGCTTGCTCCATTATCCTATAAATTTAAGGAGATGAGAAACGGTGAGGCGTAAATTCTTAGAGTCGGGGTTAGAACTTAGAAACTATACTATTTTATCATTTGAAGTCATCACCGCTTGTCTCAAAAATTTAAACTAATAAGAAGAGATAGATTTAATAATTTATATTTCTCTTTAACACAAATTATCTTTTTGTGACCAGGTTGTTGGCCTTGTGATAGCGACACATTGTTTCATGCTATGAAAATCATAGTTTTATCATCCGAGCGGTGCTACTCTATCGCTCGAGTAGCACTGCTAGTTACAAAAATAATTTTTTTTCTTTTTATTTGTATTTTTTTAATATATTTAAATATTTTTAAAAAAATTAAAAAAATATATCAATACATTTCAAATCATTTCTTTCATCATTTGGTACAAAAATAAAAAAATAAAAAAAATCACCGAACAGTCAAACCGAATGGTACATTTGAGACAGCAGAATAGCATTTTTCTTTAGGAAAAATATTTACATCAGCCTACTATTCATCACACACTCAACACACTTAGTGTATTGAGATTTAAAAAAAAAAATAAAAAAAATTTGAATACATGGTGTGTGAAGTGTATAGGTTGATGCATAGAATTACCCTTTTCTTTATCATCCCCTCACCGATGATTTTTAGGACCGCAAAAGGTAGGAATGAGCTATCAATAGTCAAGCGGGCAAGACCCGTACCAGCAAATCATGGGGATAACACACCTTTTGTCAGCAAACCACATTTCCTCCAAGTCCAAATATATACAGAACCCTGACAAATCTTAATTAAATTTTACATCGTTACATATAGTACTATACAGGCACCAGCATCGTGAAAGCTGAGACATCTTTTTGTGTAAAAACAAAAAAAATTGAAAATGCTCACCAACCAAAAGGTAGGTAACAAATAAAAATGCATTGAAAGACGATGTCATTTCATGAAAGTTAGATAAAATAAACTTATGTCCTCGCATTATCATTAGATCCCAAAAAAAAAAAAAAACTCAATACTTCTTGTTTAGAGTTGTGTTATGAGTTATAAAAAATGTTTAAATAATCTAAAAAACTCTTTAAAATTAGATTGTTAGGTGGTTACATATTAATACGAGTATAATCGGTCTGGTCTGGTCCAGTCTGGAGAGTCACAAACAGAAAATTTTGATCCATCAATTTTGCTAGACCAGACCGTTAGCTATCGGTCTGGTCGGTCCATTCGGCCCGATTTGGTCTATGAATACTTTTTTCTCTTTTTTCTTTTTTGACAGAAAAATTAATACAAAAACTTAATTAAATTAGTAAAATTAAAATTAAGTGATCTCTTTAACATTTTATATATGATTAATAGTGATCCATTGGATGATAATTATATAATTAACTTATATAACTACTATATAAAATAATATATTATATATATTATATATATTATATATATAAATTCGGTCAGTTCGGTCTGGTCCGGTCTAGAAAAACCACACTTTGAGACCGACCAATAAAACTATCGATCTAGTCCGTCCGGACCGAACCCTTTGATCCGATCGATTTTTTCGATCTAGACCAATAATATTACATCCCTACATATTAAATAGTTTAAAAAGTACATTTATGGAAAATCATCGTGTTGATGTTTTTCCTCATATTAAAATGCAAAACTTAGTTGCAATTTTAAAGAAGAATATAAAAATATGAAAATACTTATACAAATAGCAGTTCTATTTTTATCTTTTAAATCAAATTATGCCATGTGAATGATGTGTGGTATAAATACTTTCAAATAACACTTCTATTTTTTGACAAGGATAGCCCCTAGTTTTAAGGCAAAAATGTAATATATCTCCCTATTTATTATAATAAAATTAATTATAATAAGTATAAAATATTTACATGTATTTAAAAAGCAGTCATCTAATTTGCTAGCATAAAATTTTTCTTATCCAAGAATAGGGGTGTAACCGGTCCGGTCCGGTCCGGTTTTGGATAAAATCTAGGACCGAATCGGTATGTACCGGTTTTGTATTTTTCAAAACCGAGTACGCACCAGTTACCCTCCTAAACCGGTACTTCCGGTTTTACCGGTTTCCGGTCCGGTTTTCCGGTTTTTTTAAAATGTAAATTTCACAATTTTTCATTAAAAATTTGTTTATAAAAAAAAAATTGATTTAAAAAAAACTGTTTTATACTTTTATTAATATATTAGACTATATAATAGTATTAATATTAGACTATTGGTATAGTTATAAGTTATATATTAGTATTAGTTATAAAATTTTAGTGATTTAGTATTAACATTTTATGTAATAATTTATAAATTATAATAAGAAATTATTTCATATATGAATATATATGTTGTATATAAAATTTCACATAAAAATTTATAATTATACATTATATATAAACCTTATATATATTAATATTTAATATATATAATATTTTGTATAAAACTTATATATAAAAATATTACTTTTTATTTTTTTTAATCAACCGGTCCGGTCCGGTCCAAAAAATCCCAGAACCGGAACCGGCCGGTTTTTACGTTTTAAAAACTGGTTCCGGACCGGACCGGTTCAAAACCGGTAAAACCGGTCCGGTCCAATTTTCCGGTTTTCCGGTTTGAATTTACACCCCTATCTAAGATAGAAAATACTTGTCAAATTTCTTGTATCCTAGATCTTTTGTTTACAATTTACTTAAGAGCATTGGCATTGGTCTATGCATATCCATATCTAAAGTCATATTTGGATAATATGACCCTAAAATCATCCACATTGACTTATGCATATCTATAAATTTGGCTACCTATGAACAGTTGTTATCTAAATTTAGATAACAACTATTCACCCTACATATTATATTTTAATAATTAATTCTCTCTCCTCCCACTCTCTCTCACACAATCCTTTCATTTTCTCACTCCTTCAACAACAAACAAAAACATTCACTTGCACATTCATTTTATTATTATAATATATTATATATATTTTTTTCATTTTATTATATTTTTAATATATTATTATTAAAAAATTATATTTTTTATTATTATATTTGTATTATTAATGTCAAATGTATGTAGTGGATGTTAATTGTAAAATATATATAAAAAAATAGATTTTAGCAAAAAAGTAATAATAATAAAATAATAATATTTTATTATTATTTTGTTTCAAATATGCATAAGCCAATGTGGGAATTTTGCTTGAATGGCAAAGTGGATATGCAAAAGAGGTAATTTTGCATATGCATATGCATAAACCAATACTAATGCTCTAAGGTATAAGAAGATAGATAATACTTAAAAAATTATTTGTATCCAATATTTTTAACTTATTAATTTTAATTTTTTATCAAATATTGTATCAATATTTTTCCAAATTTTAATATTCTCTTGATAAAACTTGAGAGAGAAGGAAGATGATAAAATAACTGTAAATAAGATTAGGTGACGCTTGAGAGAAATTTAAAGAAAACTAGAGACCATAGCTAAAGAAAATAACATATATTTTGAAATTTGAATAACTGCCATTATTTTTTCCCTTTGAAGAAATGATAATTAATTCTATATGCTTTTCCCAAACTCATTAGGTGAGGTTTGGATAGTGAGATGAGATGAGATGAGATGGTTTTAGATAAAAGTTAAAAATTGAATAAAATATTGTTATAATATTATTTTTTAATATTATTATTATTTTGATATTTGAAAAAGTTAAATTTTTTATTATATTTTGTGTGAAAATTTGAAAAAATTATAATAATGAGATGAAATGAAATGAAATGAAATGAGATGGAGTGATCTTGAATCCAAACCGGGCAAGGAGGTTTTTGTTTCCTCTTGGATAGGAAAAGTAAGTAAAATAATTGAAAGCGGTTGTTGGGCCCATATTTGGACATTCAAAACTTAAAGTCTCGTTTGGGTACAGAAACAGTTTCATCTCATCTCATCTCATTATTACAATTTTTTTAAATTTTCACAAAAAATATAATAAACAATTCAACATTTTCAAATCTCAAAATAATAATAATTTTAAAAAATAATATTCTAATAATATTTTATTCAACTTTTAACTTTCATTTAAAACCATCTTATTTCATTCAACTATCCAAATGGGGTCTAAATACAAAAAGCCCATACCAATAATAAATATGAGTATATGATAGATAGCATAAATCACACGTCGAGAAAGTGAAGGGTGAGTCTCCCATGATTTAAATCAAGTGGACATTAGGAGATTAACATGGGATACCTAAAAGAATTCTAAGAAGATGGAGATTGATTAGAAATGAGGTCTAAAAAATGGAATTAAATTCTTCAGGCTAGTGTCTGGATTTGAGGGCACTAATGATTTATATCCGGATTAAGTTTTTTATTTCTAAATCGTAACTAATGTCTATTTATGATGCGATATTTACAACAAGTCTACATTAATTAAAAAATATTAAAAGTATTCTTAGAAAGTCTCCGCATTGCATCCTTCTTTTTACCAATAGTTGAATGATCCATGGTGGTATTTGGTAGAGAAATGATTTCTACAAGTTCTAAATATATAAGTCTCATGCAAACCCTTGTAAAAAAGTGAATCACACCTTAAAAAGTGTAAAAAACTATTTTTTATTAGTAAGACCCATTGTTTTTTACAAAGGATTTGTATAAGACTTGTCTATTTGAAACTTGTACTTAGCATTACTCGGGTGGGTGAGGTATAGTGTTTTGGAAGAGCTCATCAAAGACATATTGTAACAAGTGCAAAAAATATAAATAAAAGAAAGAACACAAAAACTAATGTGGTTGAACATTAAGACTTACGTCCAAGGATCTTGGAGAGATGAAATCCATTACGAATCATCTTTAGTAAGAGCTTTATAATCTTTTAAGCTTTCTATTACAATATCCATAGAGATAGGAGAAAGATAAAGAAGAAATTAATCCATTGTTGCCCCCTGACCAATGGAGTCTATGAATTCTATTAGTTTTCTTTAATTGCATTTATTCTTATATTTGTGCATTTACTCAATTCTTGCCATGTGTGTATCAAACCTGCTTTATATCTCATATTTGCAGCTCATTTGTCTCTATTACATGTCTAGATAAGTTTTATATCCAATTTTTTTCTTTAAAAATGGTAGAGAAATGAAGAAGAAAGAAATAAAACATAAATGTGAAGGTGAAACATACTATGAATAATCTTTAGCACAAGTTTTCATAGTCTCTTAAATACGCTATAACAAATCCATGAAGAAATGATAAAGTTGAAGAAATATATATTAGTCCCTTGTTGATCTCTTATCGATAGAGTCCATAAATACTTTTAGTCTACTTTCCTTTCCTATATATCTAATATTTGTTAGACTTTAGTCAATTTTTACCTTGTGTGTCAAACCTGCTTTATGCCCCCATCTTGACGGCTCATTTGTCTCTTCATTCTTCACTTATAGTGATATTTTATACTCCCATGGGATGAGCTCTATTACATGAGTAGATACATTTTATACCGTAAAATTTTAAACAAAAATGGTAACGAAATGAAAAGGAAATAAATAGAAAATGAATGTAAAGTTTTATCTAAAATAAAATAAAAATAAATGTAAAGGTGAATCTACAATGAATCATTTTTAATACAAGTTTTCACAGTCTCTAAACTATCTACTACAAGATTCATGAAAATAGGAGAAAGTTTACGAAAAAGATACTAATCCATTGTTGCTCCCTTGTCGATAGAGTACATAAATACTTTAATCTTCTTTCTATCCCTTTATGTCTAATCTTTGTTAGCCTTTAGTTAATTGTAATCTTTTATGTGTCAAACCAGTTTTATGTCATATTATGGCAGCTCTTTTGTCTCTTCCTTCTTCACTTATAGTGAGACTTTATTCTCCCATGAACTGCCCTCTATTACATGGCTAGATACATTTTATATCCAAGACTTTTCTCCAAAAATGAAAAATAAATGAAGAAGAGAGAAATATAAAATAAATGTGAAAGTGAAATCTACTATGAATCATCTTCAATACAAGCTTTCAAAATCTCTTAAACTCGCTATTACAATATCCATGAAGATAGAAGAAAGTGGAAGAAAAATATATTAGTCCACTGTTTCTCCCTTGTCGATGGACTCCATAAATACTTTTTGTCTGCTTTCTTTTCCTTTATGTCTAATTTTTGTTAGATTTTAGTCAATTATTGTCTAATGTATGTCAA
>QEOY01002124.1:15127-32358 GCA_003123805.1 Juglans sigillata
TGTGCCATACCAAGTCATTACATATTTATCTGTTACACAGAATTTATTCTATCATGAATTATTCATCTGTTACACAAGATATTCTGTCACGTATTGCTATACATTGCAAGTATGTCATGTTAAGTTAAGTATGCCATATGTTACATGTATTTCATGTCACTGTCACATGTTATGCCATGTTAAGAAATGTTGTCTATTACATGATATGCTATGTTACGAAATGTTGCCTGTTATATGTATGCCATGTTATGAAATGTTGTCTGTTACATTTATGTCTCAAAGTATGTCATGTATTCGTCTTACATTCATGCCACGTTATGCTATGTCAGGACTTCTGTCTTTTATGTCACGTTCATATTACGTCACGTTACGAAATGTCATGTATGCCAGTTAAGTTATTCATGTCAATCACGACCCTAACCGCTAGGATGGGGTAATATCCTAGTGAAACTCCTTTGTTCACGTTGGAGTGTTTAAATAGATGTGAAATTCCCTGAGTTGACGAAATACAGTCAACAGGTTGCGAATGAGGCCTAATTAGCTGGTCACCAGAGTGCGCCAGACACTAATGCCGATGGTGCCACACATTATGTTACGTGTGTCCACAGCAAGTGTGGCACAAACAAATAAGTCATGGGGCCACAACAACTGTGGAGCATGAAGTATGGGGCCACAACAACTGTGGAGCATACACTACGTGAGACACAGCAATTGTGACACGTAGAATACGTGGGGCCACAACAACTGTGGAGTACGTATTAACGCACTCACAGCTGATATAGACACCTGTGATGTGATGTGGTAATCGACAGGGACACACGGCTCAAGGGGACCTATGTAGCACCTATATGGTCACTTTAATGATTAAGTCTATTGAATAAGATTCCAAGTTCAAGTCATGTTTCACATTATGTTATGTTCAAGTTTACGTTCACGCAATCATGGTAATCCCATGAGACAAGAATATGTTCCAAGTTCATGTTATGTTATGTTCACGTTCACGTTATGTTCCAAGTTCACATTTATGTTATGTCATGCTCAAGTTCAAGTTCAAATTATGCATGTTTACGTTCATGTTATGTTTCAAGTCCATGTTATGTTCCAAGCTCACATTCATGCTATGTTTCAAATCCATGTTATGTTTCAAGTCACGTTCATGCTAAGCTTCAGTTTCAGTTTAGGTTATGCCAGTTATGTCATGTTGTCTGTCAAGTTATGCTATGATTCCTTATGATTTGATTATGCATTCATGCTTATACTGCCATGCATGTATCATTAACTTGTGTGGAAGTTTCCTGTTAACTTGCTGAGATTTGTAATCAAATCTCACTGTGGTAGTCCCAACTACCATTCCCCCCGAATGGTAGATTTTGATACAGGATCTGAAGGAGAATCGGGAATCGACCAACTAGAAATGATCGAGTAAACAATGGTGTGACGTAGATGGTAGTACAGTAGTTACCTCATTACTACTTGTATTTGTGGTGTTCAATCTCCAACACTCTTTTGATCACAACAATTTTGGATTAGTGTTGTGATCTCAGTTATTTAGTACGTCATTATGTATGAAGTATGTTTTAAGCATTTGAGATATTTCGGTTTGGTGCATAGTATTGCTAAAGAAAAAAAAAATTATCCGCTGCGAATATTGCATAATGCTAGATACATGTTAGGAATATTGCATCTTATATGTCATGAACGGGGGGCAGGTAACCTTGTGTTGCATGTCTTGACGCTTCAAATGTTCGTCCGATCCCAAGCGAAATTTGGGGGCGTCACAACGTTTGCCCACTGGAGAGAAAATATATATGTTAATTTTATATATATATATATATATGAACTATATATAGAGGAAAAAGTAAATTAATATACAAACCAAGAGATGTTTGCCTAGTTGGGTGATACAGTTTTTTTACAAAAATAGTATGATTTTTACAAAAAAACTTGATTAATAAATAATTTAATGCATAGAAACAAAAACAAAGTTTGATAGTACAAGTTTACAAAATAAAGTACCATACATGCCTAATGTCAACTGTGTTTGATACAAGTTTCCAAAATAAAGTGGTACTCACATCATAGATGAACCATAGTTTAATACATAATTTCACATGTTGTATAATCTTTTGCAGGATTTAATGAGAGGATATTGAATTTTTTATACTATTGCTTGAGTTGATTTATATATGCACCAAGCTAAATCATCCGATCTTTTTGGGAAGTTTATGTTGCACTATTCTCCCAAAATGAGGCTGCCACAACTACCTGGGCTGTAGTACCTTTCTCCTTGGGCAAGCTTCAATAATTCATTAATGTTGACAGACTATAACAACCACACCACATAATACCAGTTTAGTATTAATTAGGATAAGACAAGCAACCCAAGGAGAATGAAAAGCAGAAAAAAATTAAGTCAAGGCCAGAGCAAGCATTAAGCAGCAAATCATATGAAAGATATAAAACTCTTGGATATACATGCCAAAAAAATAGAAATGAAATTTGAATTCTTTAAAACAAAAAAAAGGAACTGCATAAACATTCACAATTTTTGCAAGCCATGTTTTGCACACAAGTCCCAAAATTCTGAAAGAGTATAAATAACTAACAAAAAAGATTTAAAACTAAAGGCTAGAGATTACAAGAATAAATTTTCAAAACAACAATATGAGTATTTTTCTAGAGCATCCACTCTAATGTTTGGTTTACCTAATCCAGTGTGGTTTATGTATATAATGGTCACTGCAATTGCATGGCCAAAAAATATAAGATCAAAAAAAAAAAAAAAAAAACCAAAAAAAAAAAAAAAAAAGCTGCCTGAGATTATTAAAGAACACAAGAATGTATACAAAAACAATCATTACCATATCTAATGACTTATTGATCACTGCTAATGTCAAATCAAACGGCTGTTGTGTCTGCTTTAGTTTAGAGAATTTATTCTCAAGGGAAAAATACTCTTACCTTCTGGGTTCTAACTTTTGTACAAGCTTAAGCTAGATTTTGATATTGAAGAACAACAATATCGAGCTACATCACCGCAAATAGAAAACACAAGTTAAAAACAAACAAGATAATATAGAATACCATATATATATATATATATTGTAACCCACATGCAGTAGAAAACACTTGGTGTGAAAAAGTGATGTCCATATTATCATGTTAAAAGTAAAATCACTGGATATAACTATTCAAATTGAAAAATCCTTCCAGACAAACCACCTTTTCTTGGTCAAAGAACCAGGTTTTACACCTTTTTCAGATTAAAAGCACAATACAAAGAAAAACGTGAACACTTCTTTAACCAAATTACAGATGCCAATAATGTTGGCAGAGAAGATCATATCAACTCCGATCATATTCAAGGTAAATAATTCTTGTAAGAGAAAAGGGATGTTAACAACAGGAAAGAAAGATTCCAACAAATTCCTGGTCATTCAACAAAACATCCAACATTGGTCATTGAGTTTCAGGCTAGCAATGGGAATTCTATGCTCATAAAAGAGAACCATGCAAAACCACTCTAAGTGAATAAATATTTCAGATAAGCCAGATAACAAAATGATAAAGTCCATGAACCAATGACTCTGACTCTAATCCCTGCTTTTGCCTTGCTCTAAAGGTTATGTAAGTTCTCTTCTAGCTTCCTCAAAGATTCATCTTTGGATTTGGATTTCTGCCTTGCTTTACCAAGTTTTATGCAATAGAAAGAAATAAGTAAATAAATCAAAGTTAAAATATAACTTAATCATTATTACTTTAACTTAAAAAAGTGTGAATGGTATAGAAGAAATGCAGCTATTCATCTAGCTAGAGTTATCATCCCTATGGAAACTCCTGTTTAGGGAGCTTTAAACAGTAAAGTATGGTAGAAGATACAAATAATAGAAGCAACAAATAAACATTAATTCATCTAGCAACAATGAATTGAGATGAAACATTTACGGTGGCATTAATTTCCAGATGTGGTTAAGCAACAAAAAATTGTGTTGTCTTTGATATTTCAAGGATCTTATGAAGTATCTGTTAAAAAAGGTGAAAATAAAAATTGAACTATAGATAATGGACTATAGATAATGGAATTGAATCCAGAAGAGGGGAATTGATGCTAAAGCTGATACCAGTATGCAGAGATAGCCCATTAACAATGGATAATAGAGCAAATAAATAGGATAGTGTGCCACAAGAACTAATAGAGCATTGTGAATTTATAGATAAAGAAACCATTTAATTTTCATTGCAAAACCAATGAATCCATTTGTATTTACAACAACCAGAGTTTGGAAAGGGATTCACAAAAAATAACAAGTGAACTTACCACGATGCTCCCATTTATGCTAGACAACTAAATGAGTAGTTTGTATGAATACGACTGTCATATCTATCCCTTGGTTCTAGCAAGATTTCCTGAAAAAAAATGGTGATATTAAGAAATTGTAGAAAACAAGATAGAGTCTTACCTACCTAAAGCTTTAAGTAAAGAAAAAGAGATATACTGCATTACAAATGATCACCTTAAATGATGCATCATTCAGGATATGTGCAGCAGCTACACCCAATATATCACTACCAATGATTGTAACTGAAGCTATTGAACCTTGTTGCCTCTGAATATGGGAGGCAAATGTGCCTAGTCATCATACATATGCGTATCATCATGGGAACAATTTTCTCAAGCACAAATAAACTTAATAGAAGATGAAAAGAGACACCCTGACTTAATTAGAATAAATCTTGACTTAATTATTTCAATAAAACTCTTTTGCTACATCTTTTTCTCCACATGAATTAAAATTAAATAAATAAAGAAACAATTGTTAATATTGTAACTTGCTTAAGCAAGAAAAACCAATCTAGATATATATATATATATATATATATTTTTGACATTCAAATATACAATTGGCACCCAGAGACAAATCACATTAAATACAAGAACAAGGTTATATTTCTAATCGCAATCATGCCAATTTTTTTAAAAAAAAAAAACCAATTTAATCATGATTGATCTTGACTCGTGAGTAAAAGCTCATCTTGACTGCAGCAAATAATAAATTGTGTTTAGTTTCCACACTAAAAGAGTAACTTGATTTAAACTATTGCAAACAACACAACGTTTGGCAGTCAAATTACATCTATGAACAAAATAGCCTTGAAAGAAACAAGTTGTCAACACCTTATTGAAGTCTCATTTCCTTAAAGAACGCTTTCTAGCTACTCAAGGAACGTTTTTTTTTTTTTTTTTTTAAGAGTAGGAATAATTGAGAATTTGTTTTTCACATGGGATAGAAACAAAGCAAGTTAAAAATAGTATTAAAACTTCCATAAAAAAACTACATACCACCAGTCAACATTTATCATTTAAAACATCCTTTTTTTCAAAAAACAAAAAATTACATTTTTTATTAGTAAAGAGTTTAAAAAAAATAAACCAAAACAACAACATATCTATTCTTCCTGCAGTATACACGTGGAAAATTAAATTTTGAAGAAGGCTCATGCCAATGACTGCCCAATACTTTATGACCCCCTCTTGATCTACACAATACATGTCGGAAGCACTCTAACTAAGTTTCCAAGTAGCCTATGTTCTTGGATAATAAAATCAATCATTTTCAAAACCAAGTGATGGGCACCAAGATTCATATCACCAAGGACATGTCATTTATTCCCATAGCCAATTCATACAAGAAAAATAAAAAAGTAAAGGCTCTATGTCATTGTCTGCCCAAGGCTTCATGACCCAACAATACTTGCAAAATAATTCTCGCTGAACATTAAAATTAAAAGAACCTAAGAAAATGAGAGTCTTAGAGGAAAATATTTGTGTAAAGATAAACCCAACGCTGCAAAAAAACATGACACGCAATGAAAAAAAATAAATAAATCCATTTATTAAACTGCTGCATGGCATGCTTAAACTGTTGCATGGCATGCTTTCTAATTGTGTCATGATCCAAAGAATTTATAATTAAATAAGGCATTTTTATAACTTGAAACTCTCGCTCTCCTCATGCTCTGACCCAGATTCAACACCATATATATTTACAACAAGATTCAAAATAATAGTCCCTACATGCAATGAAAATGTATGAAATAAATCTCTAGGTTAGGGCATTTTAAAATTTATAGAGCAATCGGTGATGGAGCAGTAATATCCATAATACTTACAGAGCAACCAATGATGGAGATCTACTGCAATGGAGATCGACTGAGGATTTACTTCGTGTCCCCCTCGTAGACATCCGAAAAATTAAAATTACAAGAAACTAAGAAAATGAGGGTCTTAGAGGGAAATATTTGTGTAAAGATAAACCCAACGATGCAGAAAACCACGACATGCAAGAAAAAAAAAATCTAAACCCATTTATTAAACTACTCTTAGTGGGAATCTGCATGTAACTTTGCACTAAACAAAGAAATTCTCACTAAGCAGAGCGTTAACCATTAGGGCCTCCAACACCCTATTCAAGAAAAACCAAGAATTAAACCCAGACTCAAAAACAGAAAATCATAGAACATTCCCAACCGAAAATTGACTGGAACAAATTAACACATAAAAAAAGGGAAAAAAGAAACTACGTCAGAGCTAGGCTTCTCTAGCCATGGACAGTGGAGAGAGAGAGAGAGAGAGAACTACCAAAACCACTGTTTTTAAGGTGCAGTGGAGGAGATCGAGAAGAGAAACAACAGATCTGGCTCGAAATCGCAGATTAGGATGAGGTCAAGATGATGGAAACAGAGTGAGAGAGAGGCATTGGGGCTGGGCTCATAGCTTCGGTGGTTTGGGTTTCAGCAAGATGAAGAAAAATCGAGGGTCGCAAGGTAGAGAGAGAGAAAAGAAAGGGGGTCTGAGTTGAGAGAGAAAACTCGAGAGGGAGACGAAGCCAAGAATGAGACATGGATTTGTGTGGTCTAAAGTTCTTCTGGTGAAAATATCACTGACACAACGTCACACCACAGGATGTAAAGACTAAAATACCCTCACATAAACGGACACAAAACATGAAAACAAAACGATAAGAAAGACAAAATATACAAAAAATGCACTACATGCACAGAGGACGATAATTCTACTGTTCACTCCTATCACCACTTATATATTCACTATATATATATATATATATTAATGCTCAGATTTACAGAGAAGGTATCCTCATATTCCAAACTTTATCCAAGATGTACTAATCCAATTGAAAGTCCACTCGTTTCTTCTACTACAACCATGTACTCTAAAACGTCCAAAACCATCTCCAACAAAAATAAGTACACCTATAACTTTCAACCCGACAAGCTAGAGTTGAATGTCCATCACCTTATTTCTTACTAGTCCTCCCAATCCTACTCTCAAACTAAGTTGATCACATTCTACACCATCAAATAAAGATATCATTTCCAATAGTTTGCTATAATTATATACTTAGATTCGATAATAATCATTTGCCCAAAAATCTGCATAATCTATACCCAAGTTGAAAAAAATTATAGTGCTTACAACCTGCCGAATTTATAACCTAGGATTCAATCAAACGTAAGTATAAAAATCTACGTAATCAATAACCTCTGGCTTAATCAAAATCACATATCAAAGTCTCTGGTTTCTATAACCTTTAATCCAATAAACCATAGTCTGCTGAATCTAAATCTACAAATCTTATAAAAATCGTTCTCCTAAAGTCTACATAATGTATAACCTTAAATATCCAATGAATTATTTCTTAAAATTAACATAATCCAAACCTCAAACCTTATCAAGATTACTTCTTAAAATATGTGGAATATTAAACAATAAATAAGATAACAAATAAGGGAAGAGTCAGGGTAGTTTCTTGGCATAAACCAGTTACTGGTTGGGTCAAATTGAATATTGATGGAAGTTGTGCACAAAATCCAGGTGAGTTGGGAACTGGTGGCATACTGCAAGAAGAACATGGAAACATGAAGGTGGCATTTGCTGCTGGTTTGGTCAGGGACTAATATGCAAGTGGAGCTTCAGGCTTTATTAATGGATTTACATAAATGTCATGCTTTGGGTGTTGATAATATTATTTTGGAGCTTGATTCTTTATTGGTGATCAATTGCCTGAAAGATGGGAAGTGCAGCTTATGGTATCTGGATGATTTTTGAGAGGAAATTAGTGGGATTTTATCAAGAATAAATTTCCGGTTTCAGCATGTGTTCAGGGAAGAAAATAGGGCAGCAGATTTTCTAGCTAGGATGGGAAGTAGTGGATGTAATGAAGAATGGTTTTCAATAGAGGACATTCCAATTTCGCTGAAGGGAATCCTTCGGATCGATCGTAGTGGCTTACCTTATTTGCGTAATTCTAAGCAAGTTGGGTGAGGTTCACTTGATGTTTTACTAGTTGAGTTATTTCTGGGTTTATTTGTTGGCAGTCTAGTTGTGTATAAGGTATTCATCCGCCAAAAGTGAATGTTTTTTAATAAAATGGGGAGGGGGTCACTCTTGGACATGTGACCTTAGACTCTTTAAAAAAAATGTCATTTATTAAGCCCTGCAAAATTTACAACCTCAATCGACCAACTCATATACTAAAGTCTATAAACTCTAATACCTTAAATCTCATCAAAATTAATCGTAAAGTCTGCAGAATCCAAAACCTCAAATTTTCAAAATCTCACTTCATAAAGCCTACGGAATTTAAAACCTTAACTCCCATCAAAACCATTTTTTTTTTCAAGTATGCAGAATCTCAAACCTATTTTTGATACCAACTATAATGCCCCTGTCACACATGGGTAGGAAAGTTACTAACTGTCACAAAACATCATATCTCACAGTATATATAAACTCAAATTTCTTAATTACACATAGATCTCCTTGTTTTAATCTGGCTACTTCAAAATAATTAACTAGAAACACCCAAAAGTCTCAAAATAAACGCCAGCCTTCCAAAATACCAAGATAACAAAGCAAACCAAAACTACTGAATAAACTCTCCAATAATAAAAGTACCCTCTTTGTACTTAATATGCTTGCTAACACAGTCTTACACATGCTTCCTATTCTTGATCATTAGCTGAAACATCCAAAACATTTGAAAACATTATGGAAATAAGGGGTGAGTTATCAACAACCAAGTCAGCAAAGAGCATGTACTAGTATGTAAATTAGTATTTTATAATGCAGAACAAAACATTGTAGCTTTAGAATGCAGATCTAAAAACATCTTATCAGAATATCAGAGCGACAGTTCCAGAATCATTTGTAAACAAAAGTCCTTTGACACATCATAACTAAGACATCATCTTATTAGAACATAGACCACTACTATCACTGGTGGCAGGGTCGTATACCACTATTACCACCCGTGGTAGGGTCGTATACCACTACTATTACCTGTGGTAGGGTTGTATACCACTATTATTACCTATAGCAGGGTCGTATACCACTATTATCACCCATAGCGGGACCTTAATGGAATAGAACGTAAACAAAATGTCATGTCCAAGGTTTTTCAAATGCCACATCATGTCAAAACATAGTATTGAACATATTCATATAATCTTCACTTAATCAAAACAAATTCAGAGCATCTTCACATAAGCAAAACAGATTTAGAGCATTTTCACATAATAGATTATTGTACATATTTCACATTCGTTCTTTTTGAACAATTCAGAAACAAAATGCCAAGATTTTTATATAAAATACTTTTTCTTTTATATACATTTCATGAGTAGTGTAAAACACATAACTGAGATTGTTTCCACATTTCTTTTAAAAACAAAATGCATATTTTCGCAAATCACCTTCAATCCATTTCTTCTTACACAAAGCCTAGCATAGGAATCCCGCTTAACTGACTCTTCAATTTTTCTGAAAATCCTCATAGCAGTGTTAAGTAAATTTGATCGTCACCTAAACATAATCAATAGAAACTATTAACACTAATAAACTGACACATCTAAAAGAAATGGCACAATTAAATGACTCCACGACAACAATTTCCATAGTTCCAACTCTTCTAACCTAGTTACCACTAAACCACAACGTTACTTCCCGTACATCACCTATTTAAGCCATTCACACTTAAATTCCCTTTTGAGCCTAGCTTACTACAAAATCCTATAGTGGTGTTCTGCCACAATTAAAATCAATCCAACTTAAAAATCTAGACCATCAGAAAATTGGCCCACTTAAGATATATATATATTTTTTAAAATAATATAAAACTAAGCCCAACTTAAATTATATGCCTAACTTAATAATCTATTAACATAAAACCCAACTCAAACACAAGTCCAATATATATCTAGCCCAAAACCAAAAGCCCATGTGAACAACCCAGTAAAAGAAATCAACTATCACACTAAGGTGAGCAAGCGAATTAAAACTTCAAAGCTTACCCTTTGTAAAAATAAGTTTATAGATTATATATATAAGCCCCTTTTTATTTGAGAGCAACACAAACTAGAAGGGAAACAAAAGTGTTGGCATCAGAGGTTACGGAGAGAGGAACAACACCATGCATGGGACAGTGGCTTGAGCCAAAAATCATGGTGGTGCACTTCACTTCCCACGTGTGTGGTGGAGAAACTTTGGAGAAACTAGGGTGTGAATCTGTGATCCTCCTCTTTGGCATGACCTCGGTAGGGCTGTAGTAGTGGGGCTATCCCACGGTGGTATAGTGGCTTAGACATAGGTGATAGAAGGTTTACGGAGAGAGGTTGATGATGGAGGCTACGGTGGTGACGGATGACACAATGACACAACACGGAGAGAGAAAATAAAAGAAAGAGTGGTGAGAGAAAGGGAACCAAAGAAAAATCTATTAGGGGTTGAGAGAAATAGTGAGGCTTAACAGAGTGAGTAGAGTAAAATAGAGAGAAGCAACAAGGAGGAGAGAAACACAGGAAGGAAAAATCGTATTGGGGAAGAGGGAGAGAGAAAATAGAAGAGCAATTCACTCACCAAAACAAAGCTGTCTTACAGGCGGGTGATCTTCTCTATGGGCCTTGGCCATATCTTGGGCCTAAGTGTTACAATGCATGTTAGACAATATTAATTTGCTGGAGTGGGTTTGATCAGGGATTCTTCATGATGTGATTGTCGGTCATGCATATCTTCATTGCTTGATTTTTGGTTATGCATGGAAGGTTGACTTGGGCTTGAAACTTGATTGGATTTGCGGGATTGTCGCTGATAGACGTAATGGGGCTTGTGTCTTAACCATTGGGAGCAGCAGTTGTGGTTGTACATGACATTGAGGTGATCATGGGGAGGGTGAGAGGCCGACGTAAGAGAGATTGGTGGTAGAAAACAATTAGGAGCATGCGCTGGCTTCTGGTGGAGGAGGTCTACCTAAGGTGAAGAGAGGTTTTCCGTATATGAGGGCTGCTTGTTTTACGTCATGTCCATGCAGGAGAAAGGCAGTTGTGGCTCATGGTGTGGCGTATGTGGCGGCAACATGGGTGCTTGGCTAATGTGATGGTGGTGTTGTGCGGTGTTATAAAGACAAAGTGTGAGATCCTTAGTTTCTTGGTTTTATTTATTTATTTTCTAATAATGGTTGTGTATTTTATTTTTACTTTACTGTATCTTTTTACTTTATTTTGTTTTTGAGTTTGGGCTTTTTGTTTAGTGCTTTTCTGTGGGTATTTTCTATTTGGGCTGTGGGTGTATGTGTGTGAAGGCCCCAGCTTGTGTGCATAAGGGGAGCCCAGACCTTACGCCCTAAACGGCGCTGTTTTGGCATTGCTGGAGAGAATTCCTTAAGGTTTCATCATTTTGTTATAGCGCTGCTGCCCCTCTTCTTCTTTCTCCTTCTTTTTCTTTTCTTCTTTCTTTTTCTCTTCTCATCCTTCCTTGTTCGCCGCCCACCTCAGCCTTTTGTGTCACACCACGCGTCCCCATCTGCAAAGCCCTTCCACCGTCGCTTGCACCACCGCCCCTCATCCACATCTCGTGAGCCCTACGTCCAGTTTTTCCCCCATCCCTCTCTGCAACCCGTGGCTTTTTCAGTCATGGAAGTGGCTCACTACCGTTGGTGGCCATTGGTTGCATGCCACACGTGGGTCTCTCGTAGCCTCGGCGCCATTCACAACCCCCAATCATAGCGGTGGCTACGATTGTCGAGGACCCCTATTCGGCCTGTAAATAGGCCAAGCTTCTCCCTTTCGAAACAATCTCCAAGCTTGTTGTCCCTCTCTTAAACTCATCACCACCGTCTTCCTCTTCCTCAAGTACCCCTTCCAGAAGCCTTTAGGGCTATTTTTACAGTAGTGCCGTTGTGCACAGTCACCCCAAACTGCCTTCTCAAGGCCGCACAACCACCCCCGAGCACCCACCTCTCCTTTTCCGTAGTCTCTATCTCACAAATTCACCCAACCCGAGAGTTGTAGCCCATCCTCGCCTCTACCTCGCCGCTACTCTGCCACTTTTGGCGTCACCTCACAATGCGAGCGCTTGTCCAATCGTGAAGAATGCTAAGTTAGAGAAGCTTCCAGGAGTTGAAAAAGAGATTGACTATAGCACCCGTTTTGGCACTTCATGAGCCGTACAAGCCATTTGTGGTTTTTAGCGTTGCTTCCAAGTTTGGTCTAGGATATGTTCTTATGCAGGAGGGGTGAGTTGTAGCATATGCGCCCCGCCAATTGAAGGATCTTGAAAGGAACTATAGCACGCATGACTTGGAGTTGGTAGCTGTGGGTTTTGCTCTTAAGATTTGGCGACATTATCTGTATGGGGAGGCTTGTGAGGTCTATACTGATCATAAGAGCCTAAAGCATCTCTTCTTGTAGAAAAATCTCAACATGAGGCAGAGAAGGTGGTTAAAGTTGATCAGTGATTATCAGTGCGCGATTAAGTATCATCTAGTGAAGGTGAATCAAGTTGTAGATGCGCTGAGTCAGAAGTCTCATTTGGTGGATGAGGCAGAGATGTCGAGGTTAGACTCTCTCCTCAGTGGGAGGAGAAGACTTCTTGTTGAAAGCTCGCAGCAAGAGGAAGTGGTAGCTTCGATGCATGATGTTTGAGTTATTGATTTCGAGTTATTGATTTTGAGGAATTGAAGACTCTTTGGAGAAAAGTTGTTGGATATCCGAAAAAGAGTCAGAAAGGCAAGAGGACCCTTGCACTTCAGCTTGGACAAGGATGGTATTCTGCTGTTCCAAAATCGTAGGGTGATTCCTGCTTATTTAGAGTTTATGGAGTGGATTATGGTCGAGGCAGATGCGACCCCTTATTCATTTCCCCCCAGAAGCACGAAGATGTATCGAGACTTAACGAGAAGCTTCTGGAGGGAAGGGATGAGGAAGGACATTGCTATGTTTGTTGACAACAAGTCAAAGTTTAGCACTAGAGGCCTGCTGTAATCTCCAACCCCTCCCTAACCCCGAGTGGAAATGAGACGACATTGCTATGGATTTTATAGTGGGTTTTTCGAGGACTCCTAGTAGAAAGAATTCGATCTGGGAGATTATTGATCAGTTGATCAAGAGTGTTCATTTCCTACCTATCATTAATACCGACACTTTGGGGAGGTTGACTCAGTTGTTTGTCAAAGAGATAGTGCATTTGCATTGGATACCCAAGAGCATTGTGTCGGATCATGACCCGTAGTTCCTGTCTCATTTTTGGAAGAGCCTGCAGGCAGCCATGGGCACCGAATTGAAGTTCAGTAGTGCGTATCACCTTAAGACCGATGGCCAATCAAAGCGCACCATTCAGACTCTTGAGGATATGTTGCGAACTTATGCCTTGGAATTCAAGGGTAGTTGGGAGAATCACCTACCACTAATAGAATTTGCATACAACAACACCTTCCAAGCATCCATTCAGATGACCCTTTATGAGGCTCTTTATGGGAGGAAACGTAGATCTCCGTTGTTATGGCTACCTTCTCAAGACCACACAACCACCCTTGAGCACCCACCTTTCCCTTTTCAGTCTTTATCTCACAAATCCACCCAACTCGAGAGTTGTAGCCCATCCCCTCCTCTACCTAGCCGCTACTTCGCCACTTTTGGCGTCACCTCGCAATGCGTGTACTTGTCCAATCGCGGGACCCGTAGATCGACACACACTTGATCTTCTAGAATTGCCTGACTACGTTGTAAGTACCACTCCAATGCGACCATTGGGATTATGACATCCATTTATCACTAACATTGTTTGCAGTCTTGTTGTGTTGAGATGGACCTTGGGCCTGGCAAAGTGTTGGGATTGAAAATCGTAGTAGTGGTTGGAATTGAGCCATGGGCCGGATGGAGGATGGGATTACGCGTGTAGCTCAGTTTGTGAAACTGTTAATATTGTGGCTGTTATGATAATGTATATTGTCTGATGTGTGTTATGCCATGTCATTCAATATAGCATATGCATGCATCTGCATATTTACCTTTATTAATATTTTTCTTGATTATTTAATTGTGTTGTATTCTACCATCTGGCGTGATTTGAAAATTGGGTTTTTGGGTGCGTGCGTATCACAACCCCAAGCCGAAATTAGGTATTATCTCGATGGAGCTCCTTTGATCATTCGGGAGTACGTAAAATTGAGTAATGTCCATTGGGTTGTCACCGGGCGACAACGGGCTCGGACGAGATGGTAACGCTCTCATACTGAATCTGTGGCCCCACGCTAGTGGGGGNGGGCGACAACGGGCTCGGACGAGATGGTAACGCTCTCATACTGACTCTGTGGCCCCACGCTAGTGGGGGCTAAAGGATGCTTGATCACGTATGGGCTGGACACGAAGCTAGGCATCACTCATTATGAAGTCACATGCATGGTCATTAGCCGTGTTGTGACGAAGGGTGCCAGGGTGTGTGCATGGTCCATAGGGGGGACCATGGTGCATGCGTAATAAATAATAGTAGTGTTTTAGGCCAATGAGGTTTTTGGTGTGAGTGTTCTATTTAAATGTGTTATTTTTGGGAAAGGGTGGGAAAATGGATATTGTGGTCTTATGTTTGTATGGTTGTCATACTATGTTCGTTGTATAGATGCATGAGCTAATCTCTTGGTTGTTGCATGTTGACTACTTACTGCGATTGCATGACTTAATCTCTTGGTTGTTGCATGTTGACTTAATCTATTTTTCTCCCACATTTGTAGTGGGACTTATTATAGCTTTATTTATATTTTTCGCCAGATGACTGTATAACCTCTTGGAGGATAATTGTATTTTCTTTTTTTTTCTTTTTGGTATTTTTTGCCACCCTCTTCTGCCGTATGAGTCCTTTTCTCCACTCTCCTTTTCACTAGTGTCATCACCCTTAAGTTTTTCCCCAACCATGGGTCCCCACTAGTTTATCTAGTTTTGCCTTCGTCACCGTGCATCGCCGCTGCTATTGTCTCACTCCTCCATTACCTTGTTGTCGCTCCGCCACTTTTGGCACTACCTCAGTGAGCCAAAATGCCCCTATGTTGCTTTTATTTTTCAATTTGCACTTTGTATGAAACTAAATGTTTTGTGTCCATCAGCGTAGCGACGCTCTCACTCGTCCAAAGGTGGGATGCTATAGACAGACATGCACTTGATCAACCCGTTTTGCTTGTACGCATTGTAAGTACCTCTCCAATGTGACCCTTAAGCTTAGAACATAATTGTATCGCTAACACAGTGTGAAGTCTGGTTGTGTTCAGAAAGGCTTTGTGCCCGATGAAGTGTTGAGCTTGATATCGTAGTAGTGGTTGAGAATTGGGTCATGGGCCGGGTGGTGGATGGGTTTACGCGTGTAGTTTGGTTTGTGAATTTGTGTACATGTGACTGTTGAGATGTTGTCTATTGCTTGATGTGTGTTATGTCATGTCATCCAATATACTGCTTTTCATGCATCTGAGCATTTTTTGTTATTATTATTCGCTTTGATTATCTAACTGTGTTGCGCTGTACCATGTTGTATGGTTTGGAAACTGGGTTTTCAATAACATGTGGATGCATGCGTATCACGACTCCAAGTCGAGAAGTGACATTATTTCGGTGGAGCTCCTCTCATCATTCTGAAACATAATAAATTGTGTGACGTCCCATGTGTTGTTGCTGGGCGACAACGAGCTTTGACGAGACGGTAACGCTCTCGTGCAGACTCCATAGCCTCTCTGCTGGCGAGGGCTAGAGGATGCTTGGTCACGTATGCATCGAGTGTGGATTTAGGCATTACTTGTAGTGTGGCAAAGGGAGCCATGGTGTGCAGATGGTCCCTAGGGGAGACCATGGTGCATGCATAACTAAAATGATTGTATGGACTTTATGTGGATCACGACCCCAAGTTGAGATGGGGCATTATCTTGGTGGAGCTCCTCTCGTCATTCTGGAGCGTAATAAACTGTGTGACGTCCCCTAGGTTGTCGCTGGGCGACAACGGGCTTGGACGAGACAATAATACTCTTGTGCCGACTCCGTAGCCTCTTTGCTGGCGGGGGCTAGAGGATGCTTGGTCACGTACGCGTCAGGCATGAAGTTGGGCATCACTCGTTACGAAGTCACATGAACGGACGTTACCTATAGTGTGCGCATGGTCCATAGGGGAGACCATGGCGCATGCGTAATAAAATGGTTATGTTTTGGGCTAAAGGGATTTTTGGCATTAGTGTTTGGTTTAAATACTATCTGAAGAANAGTGTGCGCATGGTCCATAGGGGAGACCATGGCGCATGCGTAATAAAATGGTTATGTTTTGGGCTAAAGGGATTTTTGGCATTAGTGTTTGGTTTAAATACTATCTAAAGATTTTCGTCAAGAATTGTTTTACCACTTGACATAGACATGTATAAATTAAAATCAATCCATATATACGTGCATACACGCACATACATATGTAGATATAAGACCATATTACGAGAACCCTTAGAAGCTTCAGAACCTAAGAACCCTTCTATTCTCCTGTTTTCTTTCTCTTTCCTTGTAATTCCTAACTACTTGCATGTATTATTGTTCATCTGAAATGGAGAACAAATACAATTGTTAATTGATAATTTCTGAGTATTTTGTGTATTCTATCTTGCTTTCCGCCTCCATTATTTATTTACTGGCTTACAACTTGCATTCTAGTCATCTGGTCACTTTGAAATCCAATTAATTGGTCACTATTTTTCTTATTTACTTATACATTCTTTATTTGCACGCCAGTTATATGGTCCCTTCGGAATCCAGTTATCTCATCCCACTGGACTCCAGTAATCCGGCCACATTCATAACATGGCAGTTTAGGCCATATTAAAAGAAAAAAAATAGAACGTAACACTTTTTTTTTTTTTTTT
>QEOY01002124.1:32477-45357 GCA_003123805.1 Juglans sigillata
AAAAAAAAAAAAAAAAAAAAAAAAAAAAAAAAAAAAAAAAAAAAAAAAAAAAAAAAAAAAAAAAAAAAAAAAAAAAAAAACTGTCATAGAAAAGTCAAAAGGAAAAAAATATACATGAACCCCATGGAATGAAGGAAAAGGTTCAAACTTCAATCTCTCTCTCTCATTTTCAATCTCTCTCTCATTTTCATTGCGGACCCTTGTTTGGGGAGTTACTAATATTACAAGGATAGTTCAGTAAAATGCAGGGTAGAGGATCCTTCTACCGTTAAAAATTGGGTAAATTATATATGGCAAATTAAGGAAAGATAAATAATATTTGTAGTCATGAAATGTATAAGTGTCATGTAATTTCTTTGCAATAAATAAATAAATATGGGATCCATATAATAAAAAATAATTTTTATAATAGTCAATCCTAGATCGCGGTTTGGATTTAAAGGTGACTTGAGGAAATCTCAACTCATTTCGTACGGAGAAGTCTTCTTTGTTTTGATGTGTTCTCATATAAGACAAAATGCTTACTGACCGTTGCTTTTTACTTTTCTTCTAAGGACTGTTTCCATTTCGGGTACTTGCCGTGGAAGGAGGGGAAGGACTGCTTCATAGGGGTTGGCTTCGGTGGAGGATGATGGCCGGTGGGAGAGGAGCTCGCCGTGGGAGAGGTGGAGCCATTAGGCGGCGCACGGCGGTGCTACGCGCGCTAAGCCCGTTCGGGCTGTGTACTTCCGAAATGGAGAAAGGGAGACCGTGAGGGAGAGAGGTCGGCATGGATGGACTCGCCGGAGGGAGAGCAAGCCGTTGGTGCCGGCGGTGTGGCCCGGCGGCGCACGGCGGCGCCGGGCTATGCGTTGGAAGGCTTCGGCGTGGAGGAGATGCGTACCGCGTACGCCGAATGAGAGAGGGAGGAGAGAGAGAGTGACGGGGAAATGGGAGGGAAAGAGAGGGGTCTGGGTAGTTAACCCAGTGCTTTCGTCTGGGGGTCTACACGACGATCTAACGACGAAGAATTAAAACACTGATTTGAAGATGCGTACAATATTAACTTAATTAAAAGCACTTAGAGGAATTAAGGTAGATATTATTTTAAACTAACTTTAGTTTATAAAATAATATTCTTCATCATTAATAGAATGATGAAGTCTCACTTAACATATTTAAAAGGGTTAAACCATTTATTTAATAAAAGTTCTCAACATAATTTAAATCCCATAATATCTTAAATAATTGAAATCATTTTAATAATAATATTAAAATGATTTCCGGCAATTATAATATTTTTGGAGCTCTTCAATAATACTATGATTGTCGTATTTAAGATCAAATCTTAATTCAACAATGATGGAAATATTCCTTATAAATATTTCCAGCATATTTAAAACATTGGGCGTGCCCTAGACGTCACACGATATCTTTCGAGACACGCTATCATGGTTCGACACGCATAACGTGACTCGCAGTCGGTAGTGAGAAAGGCAGATGATCACATGATCTCTGCCTTCGGGATTTGCTTACGTCATCAAGACGAAACGTACGTCAGAAAGAGAGAAGCGTACGTAAGAAGAAGGAGCTGGGTATTACACGGGCCGTCCAAGTATGTGAATCTAACTCATCTCAAATCATTGTTAGCTGTTATGTATGCAATGCACAAATTTCAGTTGGGGTGACTCTAGTTGGGAGATGAATTTCACCTAAATTTTTTATTGTAGTGGTTACTGACCGAGATAAATGTGTATCCATATTATGCAAGTTGTGCTCATGAGCACGACAGTGCTAAGTTTCATGTTATTTTAATTTTCAATTGTAATGGTCAGCTGTTTAGAAAATATTTATTTTGTTTATCCATTTCATTTCTTTAGATGTTATGGTTTGAAATTGCATAATGAGATTATTTAACAACGCATAATCCTGTGATGTTTATGGTTTGTCGTGCATGTGGTTTTGTTTTTGGGTTTGCATACTTGAATGTGGTAGTGGGGTGTTTTGATTTATATTTTTTGTGTAGGCTACTGCCGTGCATGTTGTTTTTTTTGGGTTTGTATACTTGAATGTAGTAGTTTGCTTGGGAGCTCATTTGAACTCACTTCAAAAAATTATTAGTGTGGTGTGTTTTGTTTTTGTTTTTGGTATGCATACTTGAATGTGATAGTGGGGTGTTTTGATTTATGTTTTTTTGTGTAGGCTACTGCCGTGCATGTGGTTTTTTTTTTTTTTTGTTTTTGTTTTTTTGGTTTTGTTTTTTGGTTGTGTTTTTTGTCGTGTTTTTGGTTTTTCTTTTTTTTTGGATTTTGTTTTTGGTTTTGGTATGGATACTTGAATGTGATAGTGGGGTGTTTTGATTTATATTTTTTGTGTAGGCTACTGCCGTGTACTTATATATAACAAAGTTTTATTTTGTTACTAAACTTTTGTCTTCCCTATTCTTCTAGCAATACTCCTTATACTCATCTGCTAGACATCATCCATATCAACAGGCATGGGTCATAATTTAATTGTGGATCATTACTCATATTAAGGCATGCTACCTGTAACGTTGCATATTTGACGAACAACATATTTTGTTGTGTTATATTACCAATTTCTTAGCTATTCCAAATGGATGATCCGGAAAACATGATCTGGGATTGTGAGATTTGGGGCGATGGCATGGAGGAGATATTCATTGACATGCTCTACCAGGATGCCCTTCACGGTAGATTAAAGGGTTGAAAGATCGCGTTTAGAGAGCATGGAATTTAGGCTTAGTGACTCACTGCTATTGTTGTAAAAGTGTTTGACGCGAACCAGGTTTGTGACAAACTTACGAGGTTGAAGGGTTTACAATGTTTGTTTACCGATTTATTGAGCCAAACCGAGATGGGTTGGGATCCCAACACAAAGACAATAGTCGAGAGTGACGAGTCTGGGAAAATGCCATCGGGGTAAAAATAAACTTACTAACCATCTTTATTTAATAGAAAATAAAGTTAGGTCACTACTCATGTGATTATTAACATGTATGTATATTCTGTAATTATTAGGTTAAATCAAAATAGGGGAGGTTTCGTACTTTCGGCAGTCCAAAGTAAGTGGAACTGTGCACCATATTTGATGCTTCTGTTGCATACGGGACTATGCAACACGCGTCAACATAGCTACCCGCAGATAGCGACGAGGAGCGGTGCCTTGATGAGGAGATGCGAGCTCAGCACCCTCCCGCATTTGGCAATCGACAAGGATTGCCCATTGACAATGATGACTTTATTGACTTGATGGGGATCGGGTCACCTTCAGTCGATGCACTGACATAATCATCACGCAGGTCGAAGAAGAAAAAGAGCGACTTTGAGGTACAACTTTCTGAGGCTGTAGAGGGGTGAAATGCACGCAGATCGCGCGGCGTAAGTGTTATGAGGATCGAGAAGATGTGGATTCATCAAAGCGCAGCAAAGGATCACAACCTAGTGATGCCACCAATGGCGGTTACGATCCAATTAGTCATTGTGCGACATTGTTCAGCGAGCTTTCCTCGAGATTGGATCCTCAACAACTTGTTCGTGCAATTAAGGAATTACTAAACCCATATATGCGGCAGTTTTACTTGTCATTGGATTCTGCCGGGAGGGACGATTGGGCCCGTAATTGTTAAAGTAGCATGCACGAGTTGTATTTTATTCTTTATGGCATTGGGACTCTATTTATTTTCTCATACCTTTCATGAGATGATTTATTGGTTTGATGAGTTTATGTACTTCTACTTTTTTGACTATCGTTGGCTGGACCATTAATTTAGATGTAGTAGATGAGGGCCTGATTTTAAGGGTTAAGGCCCTGCTTGGATTATGCATGATTATTCACCTTAATGCTTCTTGTTCTGAGATGGTTATAATAATGCATGATTATTTTGTTAACTTGTCAGATTACTTACAATTGTTGTCAAAATAAAAGTGTGAATTAACCCACCATGGATGATGCGAATTGGTCAGCAGGAAGCTCCATGATGAACTTGAACCTTGATGCATATGACATATTCCCTGATGGGGGTTCGACTGATAGTAATGGAGATGAACTTGCAACTAATGATCTTGAGACACTCGCATTTCTTGAGAGGGCCGGTAGACAAGCGCAATAGAATCTTAGACGACCACAACATAATATCGGCCTATGGGGACATCAATATATTTTGGAAGTTTTGAATGGGAATCCGATGAATTCTCGCGAGTTATTCCGAATGGAGGTTGATGCCTTCCGCACATTATGCAGCTTGTTACGTTCAAATATATTTCTGAAGGATACTAGAAAATGGATGACCGTCGAGGAACAATTAGGCATGTTTACATTGGTAGTGGCGGCTGGAGATGAACAACGGAAACTATTAACTCTCATGTAAGGAAAGTTATGCAAGCCCTATGTAGGCTTAGGACACATCTTATTTACCCAACTCACACATCCGGGGTGCACCCAACAATTGCCGGCAATCCGAGAAATTATCCTTGGTTTGAGGTAAGTTGTTTATGGTACATAATAAATTATAATTCTAATTATGTTGGGTTATTGTTTAATAAATTATTTGAACGTATGCAACTATAATAAGATGGGTTCTTCATTTGCAAGGATGCATTGGTGCAATTGATGGGACCATGATTGACGCCATTATACCTGCAGAGGTGTGCGAGGCATATCGCAATTGGCATGAGAGAGTTGCCCAAAACGACTTGTGTGTATGTGACTTGGACATGAAGTTCACATTCTTGTACACTGGTTGGGAGGAAAGTTCCCATGATGCACGCGTATTCATCGATGCATTGAGTCAAGGCCGCAATCAATTTCCAATGCCTCTTGATGGTAAGTATTTAATATTATTTAATTATTTTTATCTTCAAAATCTTTCTCTTTATATGTATTTTGTTACATCTGTGGGAATGGTTGGTAAGGGCCTGATTTTTTTCCTATTAATGGGTAACAGGTCATTATTATCTAGTCGATTCAGTGTTCCCATTTACTCGGGGATTTATGGCCCCCTATCCCAGAGAGAGATATCATAGAAGTGACCGTCAGGATCAGCAGAGATTTAGGGGGTATAAGGATTATTTTAATCATCGTCATTCATGCATTCGTAACATAATAGAATGTACATTTGGGGTCTTGAAATCACGATTTAGAATTTTAAGACTCATGCCTGCGTATAAAGTTGGGAGGGAAGGGGATCTGATCATTGCATGTTGTGCGCTACACAATTTTATTAGAATGACGATGCCGAACGACTGGTTGTTCGAGGACTGGAGAAATAGGGAGATTAGTCCAAGCGGTCGTGCATATAGTGACGATGTAGCTTCAGCACGTCGTCCTAACATGACCATCGAATCAGCCCGAGCTATGGCCGCAATTAGGGATGACATTGCCATTCCTATGCGGGAAGTCAGGGGTGGTCATTGATATGTATATAATAAATATTGGGATTATAAGGGTGTAGTTAGAGATTCAAATGTATTACAAATTTGATTTTGATGTGGCAATAGATTACTTATTTACGTACATAGGGAAGTTTGTAACAAATTTCTTTAGAAAATATGTTTTCTAATTTTGTGAGGTCTATATATAAATTTAGTTTAATAAATGATTGGTCTATATGTAATTTTTATACTACTAAAATTATAAAATAAAGTGATTTTATAATTTAATTAAGTTATTTTTCTAATTTATTATCATTGACCATAATCGAAACTAACAAGAGCTAGGCAAAATGACCATTAGTACTTGAATATGGAAAATCATTTTAAGCACAATTATTTATAAAAAATTATTTTATATATATCAGTATTATTTAACGATTTTGGAAACAATTACAAAATCATTTTTAAAAAAAATTTTATTAATCAATTTTGATTTGATATTTTACAAAAAAATTCTGTTAGAAAATAATATTGTAATCCAGAAAATATTAGTATTCACTATATTAAAAAAATTAAAATTAGCTAGGTAATTTATAAATTATTATTACTTATTTATAAATGTATTTATTAATAAAAAAATTTATTAGAAATACTATGCAATAATTTGTGGGATCCACATCTATCTCATTTCAAAAAAGCTAAAACCATATCAATTCACTCCCAATCCAAACACACAACATTTTCAAAAACTATCTTATCTCAACTCATCTCACTACTATTCACAACTCATTTCAACTCATCTCATTACTCATCTCAACTTATCTTCGAATCCAAATAACTCTTCTTTTTCAAAAAGATTGGACCAAAAAAAAAAAAAAATCTAGCTGAAAGCTCTCACTCCTTTTTCTCTCCAAAGACTCACCCTTAGCAAAAATCCAACCCGGGGGGGGTGGAGCTTCGGCTCCTCCCACCCTCCTCCCATCTGGTTAGACCAGAGACTATATAATCCTTTATTTTCCAATTCTTTGTTTGCTTTTCCTTCCAAAGTGTAGTGAATCGCCGATTTGCTATTTTTCGAAAGCCAGNCGGCTCCTCCCACCCTCCTCCCATCTGGTTAGACCAGAGACTATATAATCCTTTATTTTCCAATTCTTTGTTTGCTTTTCCTTCCAAAGTGTAGTGAATCGCCGATTTGCTATTTTTCGAAACCCAGTGTCCACCACGAGCCCCTTTGCAGGATTCCTAGGTTGCCGATCATTCAGACGGCCAAAGGATTTCGTCAAGTGGAGCGGTGCGTGAGTCACACGTGCAGGTCATAGCAGTGTGTGAGATTCACGCACCATCGCACCAGGAAGCTTCTACTGTCGTCACATGTGGAGGTTCTAGGACCAGGAAACTCGGTTTCTTCAGACTCAACTGGCCGCCAAACTCCTAGCATGACACGTGTCCCTCATGCACCACCATAGTCTATTTGTTTCTTGTATTTTGTTTTCCTTTAGGCTGAAAATTCGGATCTACAGTTATAATCCGTCATTTTCATATCTATCTTTATGTTTATTGTTATTTCTTTTTATTTAGGTAAAAATAAAAATGAAAGTCTCTTAGACATTTTGTCCATAGAGTGAAAGTCCTCTCCTTCTCTGAATGTGGGGTTTGAAATCTCTGCTTTAAGCAAAGTGTGGTCTCTTAGACGGTTTGTCTGTAGAGAGTTATAGAAGTTAGACCATACCAGCCATAAAAGAATTTGTGTACGAGTAGAGCTCCAATCGTGAATAGTTGGCTTGTAATTTGAAATTTTTCCTATATATATTAGGTCATAACTGTAACTTCGCTTTTATGAATGAATGAAGTTTATTTTCTATAAAAAAAAAAAAAAAAAGATTGGACAGCACTTACCCACTACTTCATGATTGTAGCTAAAAAATTTCTTAAACAAATACTGAATAGTCAATGTGGAATGCTCTTTAGACAAATTAATTCCTAAATTCTGTTTTTGTATACTCTCTAAACTGTTGACTTTCATCAAATCAATCCCTCAATTCAAATATCACCAATGGGGGCCCTGCTACAAATCATTTCAAAATTGAAAAGTTATTTTAAAACTAAAACATATAAAATTAACAAAAAAAAACCTAAGCAACAGTATGCCTGGGTGCACCCAAGCATGGAAGCCTGGGTCGTATGGTGCGACTTGAATGACGCACTTGGGTCGCAACGGCCTGTAATGACATGGAAAGTCGAACAATCAGTGCTTGCAAACGAATTATATTAGAATAGTCTTCCTGTAAATTCAAGGCTTCACTTTTTATTCGTTATTTAAAATAAAATATAATAAAATAAAAGCACCAGCTATGACACCACGACTCAATGTTATAAGGAATGTATTATGGATAATTTTATTAGGCCAAAATTAAGTTTAATAGGCCAAAATTGAATAATTTTATATAGACTATGGGTCTAAAATTTATTATGATGGATTATGAAATTTTATCAAGCCTAATAATTGGATTAAAATTCATTTAATATTTATGGTCAAAATAATGAATTGGATAAGTTGGACTCATTTTAGAATTTGAGATTAACCGTTAGGGTTGTTANACACCAGCTATGACACCACGACTCAATGTTATAAGGAATGTATTATGGATAATATTATTAGGCTAAAATTAAGTTTAAAAGGCAAAATTGAATAATTTTATATAGACTATGGGTCTAAAATTTATTATGGTGGATTATGAAATTTTATCAAGCCCAATAATTGGATTAAAATTCATTTAATAATTATGGCCAAAAAAATGAATTGGATAAGTTGGACTCATTTTAGAATTTGAGATTGATCTGTTAGGGTTGTTAAGTGCCCATGAAAATATAGGCAAACTCTAAAATTTAGTTGGACCCTTAAAATGACCCAACCCATTTGTTGGAACCAAAAATAGGACCCAATAGAAAACCCAATAACCCATGAAAACCATAAAATGGACTCAAACCTATGTGGAAGGCCCAACCCATGTGCTTGATAGACACACTACCCCTATGTCCCAACTCCCAAGCCCGCATGTGTATAAAGTTGTGGTGCCCTTGACTTCGACGTGTGATTTAGAGCTAGTCGCAATGCCAAGGCACAAACCCCACAGATCACACACTCCATCGCTAAGTATTAGTGTGTGCAAACATGCAATATGTGTACAACAAAAATAATACAGCAGAACAATAAAAGGATGTTCAAAGCTAGGTACCAGAAAATTTTAAACAGTACCCAAAAAATAATAATCCTCTGAGAGGTTATACAGTCATCCAACTAGAAAATATAAATAAAGCGATAATAAGTCCAACAACAAATATGAGAGATAATAGAAAGCTCCAACAATCACCTTCCGGCAGAGTTGGTCCTTCCGGCTCAAACTCTCCCTCTACATCAAAGTCTACGAACCATAGATAGGAATACCACAGTAAAATTTCACAATCTCAGTAAGTAATCAACATGCAAAAATCAAGAGTTTAAAACGTGTATTTATACAACCAACAAAGTAAGACAACCATACAAACAAAACACCACAATATCATTTCTTCCACATTTCCCAAAAATAACACACTTAAACCAAACACTCATGCCAAAAATCCCTTTGGCCCAAAACACAACCATTTTATTACGCATGCACCATGGTCTCCTCTATGGACCATGCGCACACTCTGGCTCCCTTCGTCACACCATGGGTAACGTTCGTGCATATGACTTCGTAACGAGCAATGCCAAGTTCCGTGCTCGGTGCATACGTGACTAGACATCCTCTAGCCTCACCAGTAGAGGGGCCACAAAATCTGCACGATATAGTTATAGTCTCGTTCGAGCCTGTTGTTGCCCGACGACAACCTAGAGGATGTCACTTAGTTTATTACGCTCCTGAGTGATGATAGGAGCTCCACCGACATAATGCCACATCTTAACATGGGGTCGTGATTCACATAAAGTCCATACAATCATTTTAGTTACACATGCAACATGGTTTCTCCTAGGGACCATCCGCACACACTAGCTCCCTTCGTCAGACTACGGGTAATGTCCAGCTTCACGCCCGATGCGTACGTGACCAAGCATCCTCTAGGCTTCTCAAACAGAGAGGCCATGGAGTCGGCACGAGAGCGTTACCGTCTCATCTGAGCCCGTTGTCGGCCAGCGACAATCTAAGGGACGTCACTCAGTTTATTACACTCTCGAGTGACGAGAGGAACTCTATCGAGATAATGTCTCATCTCGACTTGGAGTGGTGATACGCACGCACCCACATGTTATTACCAAAAAATGAAAATCCAGTTTCCAAACTATACAACATGGTAGAACACGACACAGTTAGATAATCAAAGTGAATAATAATAATAAAAAAAATGCTCAAATGCATGATAAGCAGTATATTGGATGACATGGCATAACACACATTAAGCAATACACATCACAACGGTCACATGTACAAATATTCACAAACCAAGCTACATGCATAACCCAATCCTCCATCCGGCCCATGGCCTAATTCTCAATCACTACTACGATATCAAGTCCAACACATCATCAGGCCCAAAGCCCTTCTCAACACAACCAGACTTCACACAGTGTTAGCGATAAAATTATGTTCTAAACTCAAGGGTCGCATTGGAGAGGTACTTACAATGCGTACAAGCAAAACAAGTTGATCGAGTGTGTGTCAATCTACAACACCCCGCATTTGGACAAGCGTGCGTGTCGCTATGCAGACGGACACAAAACAATTAGTTTAATACAAAATGCAGATTGAAAATTAAAAGCAACATAGGGGCAGATTGGCTCACTGAGGTGGCACCAAAAGTTGCAGAGCAGCAACAGGGCAGTGGCAGATTGAGGGATCTCACATCCTCCTCCCTTAAAATAAATTTCATCCTCGAAATTGGCAAGCTCGATCCATTAATTCCAAGACAAGTTACAAGATACAACTCAAAACATGCTTGATAAAGGCATACAATCAATAATACCCAAACAGATATGGGTAAAGCTCTCTCATGTCTGCCACTCTCTCCAAAGAGTATTCCTAAGCCAAAGGATTTGCCCATGATAGCTTCACCAAAGGCATCGCCTTGGATGTCATCCTTTGCACTTTGCAATCAACAATCTGCATCGGTGCAACTTCATAGGTAAGGTTAGGCTATATTTGGATAATATCCTGCATAACTATGACCTTCTTCTTGTATCTGCATAATTATTCTGATGACTCTATGTTGCTGCCATCCTGTCCCTTATGACCCAAATTTGCTCTTTCATCTCTTGAACTACTTTTGGTCCAAGCAGCTTCCTTTCACCAACCTCATCCCAAAATAATGGAGATTTTCATTTCCTCCCATAAAGAGCCTCATAAAGGGCCATCTGAATAGATGCTTGAAAACTATTTTTGTACGCAAATTCTATTAGCGGCAGGTGATTCTCCTAACTACCCTTGATTCTCCTCAAGAGTCTAAATGGTGCGCTCTGATTGGCTATCGTATGCACTACTAAACTTCAATTTGGTGCCCATGGCTGCCTGCAGGCTCTTCCAAAAATGAGACGTGAACTGTGGGTCCCTATCCAACACAATGCTCTTGGGTATCCCATGCAAACGCACTATCTCTTTGACAAACAACAGAGTCAACTTCCCCAAAGTGCCGGTATTAGTGATAGGTAGGAAATGAGCACTCTTGGTAAACCGATCAATAATCACCCAGATCGAATTCGTCCAGCTAGGTTCAATTAGTGTTTTCTAAGGTGTCGAGGGCTACTCATGCTGTTTATGCTATGCTTTCACAAAAAATATGATGTTTCTTCTCAATTTTTCGTCAACTCTAGTATTCTTCATTTGTGTTGTTGAGATTGTGGTTAAATGAGTGATGTTTAAGAGCATGAATGTACTAAAGCTGCTAACTATCCATGGTAGTGCAGAAAATTCTGCTATGCACTCTTTTGGGGCTTAAACCAATCCATTTCTGCTATGCATGCTATTAGTAATGTTCATGAATTTCTTTAGAATGCTTGAAATGGGGAATTTTAATGTTTTGGCTTAGTACAAAGTATGGTAGGAAGTTAAATGAGTTGAGGTTGTTCTTCGTAGTTTATTTTCCCTAAGTGAAGAGGAGTTAAGGAAAGTACTTTATTTCCTTCTTGGAATGAAAGTAAACATCTAGTTAAGGGTTTGGTTAGTAAAGCTTAGAGTGAAGTGGATATTGATATGCTCGTTCCATTTCATTGAATAGGATTTATTGAAGTGCTAAAGGAACCAAGGGTTGAGCTTGGAGGTAAGTTACTATGACCATGCTTCTTACACAATACTTTATTCTACTAAATGCTATCTTTTCTTCAAATGCTTCCTTGTGGTGAAAAGGTAAATATATGCAATGCATGAGCCTTCTTGATAGCCCATGTTAGGTATCCTAATAATTATAAATGTGTGTATATGTATGATGTAAAGCATTCACATTCAAGGTTTAAATCTCATATCATGCACATGCTTGCTTAAGAATTAGTGATTTTCCTTAATATAAAGTATAGCATGAAATGCATTCTTATGAAAGAAAATGTATGCTGCATTGTACTAAGAAAGAAAATGCATGTTGTATTGTACTAAGAAAGATGATGAAAATGGTATAATGGAAAGAAAGAGGAAATGAAGGTTTTATGTATAAAAATACATAATAGCCAATGACAGAATGATGATGGTACTAATGAAAGGGGCAGATTGCAATGCCAAATTGGTTCCATTGGTAGTGCACCCAATGACACCATCCTGACTGAGGGATTCCCAACCCATGGCCAGGGGTGGAATCAGGTCCAGAAGACTGCTAACCCTAACACACAGGGCTTAATAGTGTATATCGGCCAAAGGAGAGTGAAAACAGGCTTTGAATGTTTATTGAAATGTTTTAAACTTGTATGAACTTTCAAAAGAAAAGAATAGTTGATGTATGATATTTTAACTGCATGGTGTACTACTTACTGAGTATTAGACTCACTTTTGTGTTGAATTTTGTAAATGTCTAGGTAATGATGTGAACGAAGCTATGGAGCAAGGCACTACTCGGGGAGGGGAGATAGATGCCTAGTGGCAGCCTAGGGTTGGGTCATACTATGAAGTTGGGTTATTTTGGTTGTTTTGTAAAAATGGTTGGGGCATGTATTTTGAGATGCAGTATTTTGGGAACTGGTAGATGTTTCTACCGGAAGATGGCTATAGTTTTAACTTGTAATTAATGAGACCGTCTTATGAAAGAAAATGGAACGGTCACTTCAAAATTTTTACCATGTTATTCAGGTCCCTTTGATAAACTATTTGTTTACTATTTAAAAAGAAAAAAAGAGAGGGCAAGTTGAAATGTAGCAGCTCATCCCATTTTAGGGAGAGGTTGTTATAGTGGACTCATCCATTTTGTGTGATAGGGTTATAAGAGAAATATGAGATAAGTGTCAAGTGGCATAAGTGAATTTTTCATGAGCTAGTTGAGAGAAATTTTGCTAG
>QEOY01002124.1:46439-58871 GCA_003123805.1 Juglans sigillata
TTCAAATGTCCGTCTGATCCCAAGTGGAATTTGGGGGCTTCACATCGCAACGCCAAGGCACAAACCACACGGATCACACACTCAATCGCTAAGTGCTAGTGTGTGCAAACATGCAATATGTGTACAACAAAAATAATGCAGTAGAACAATAAAAGGATGTTCAAAGCTAGGTACCAGAAAATTTTAATCAGTACCCAAAAAGTAATAATCCTCTGAGAGGTTATACAATCATCCAACTAGAAAATATAAATAAAGTGATAATAAGTCCGACAAATATGAGAGATAATAGAAAGCTCCAACAATCACCTTCTGGTAGAGTTGGTCCTTTCGGCTCAAACTCTCCCTCTACATCAAAGTCTACGAACTATAGATAGGAATACCACAGTGAAATTTCACAATCTCAGTAAGTAATCAACATGCAAAAATCAAGAGTTTAAAACATATACTTATACAACCAACAAAGTAAGACAACCATACAAACAAAACACCACAATATCATTTCTTCCACCTTTTCCCAAAATAACACATTTAAACCAAACACTCATGCCAAAAATCCCTTTGGACCAAAACACAACCATTTTATTAAGCATGCACCATGGTCTCCCCTATGGACCATGCGCACACTCTGGCTCCCTTCGTCACACCATGGGTAACGTTCGTGCACATGACTTCGTAACGAGCAATGCCAAGTGCAGTGCTTGGTGCATACGTGACCAGACATCCTCTAGCCTCACCAGCAGAGGGGCCACAAAATCTGCACGATATAGTTACAATCTCGTTCGAGCCTGTTGTCGTCCGACAACAATCCAGAGGATGTCACTTAGTTTATTATGCTCCTGAGTGATGATAGGAGCTCCACCGACATAATGCCACATCTTAACTTGGGGTCGTGATTCACATAAAGTCCATAAATCATTTTAGTTACACATCCACCATGGTTTCTCCTAGGGACCATCCGCACACACTAGCTCCCTTCATCAGACTACGGGTAATGTCCAGCTCCACGCCCGATGCGTACGTGACCAAGCATCCTCTAGGCCCCGCAAGCAGAGAGGCCATGGAGTCGGCACGAGAGCGTTACTGTCTCATCTGAGCCCATTGTCGGCCAGCGACAATCCAAGGGACTTTACTCAGTTTATTACACTCCCCGAGTGACGAGAGGAGCTCTACCGAGATAATGTCTCATCTCGACTTGGGGTTGTGATACTCATGCACCCACATGTTATTACCAAAAAACGAAAATCCAGTTTCCAAACCATACAACATGGTAGAACACGACACAGTTAGATAATCAAAGCGAATAATAATAACAAAAAAAATGCTCAAATGCTTGATAAGCAATATATTGGATGACATGGCATAACACACATTAAGCAATACACATCACAACGGTCACATGTACAAATATTCACAAACCAAGCTACATGCGTAATCCCATCCTCCATCCGGCCCTTGGCCTAATTCTCAATCACTACTACGATATCAAGTCCAACACTTCATCAGGCCCAAAACCCTTCTCAACAGACCAGACTTCACACAATGTTAGCGATAAAATTATATTCTAAACTCAAGGGTCGCATTGGAGAGGTACTTACAATGCGTACAAGCAAAACAAGTTGATCGAGTGTGTGTCGGTCTACAGCATCCCGCATTTGGACAAGCGTGCGTGTCGCTATGCAGAAGGACACAAAACAGTTAGTTTAATACAAAATGCAAATTGAAAATTAAAAGCAACATAGGGGCAGATTGGCTCACTGAGGTGGTGCCAAAAGTTACAAAGCGGTAGCGGGGTAGTGGTGGAGTGAGGCAACAACAGCGGCGGTGCATGGTGAATAAGGCAAAACTAGATAAACTAGTGGGGACCCACGACTAGGGAAAAACTTAAGGGTGATGAGACTGGCAAAAAGGAGGGAGGAGAAAAGGACTCATGTGGAGAAAGAGGGTTGCGGTTGGTGGTGGTGCAGAACCCAGAAATGGGTGGCTTATGCACTGGCTGGGCATATTGGTTTTCAAGGGAAACAGAGGGGAAGGGGCAAGAGGTGGTTGGACACCCACTATAGAGTGATTGGGAGTGGTGGCCCGCGGTGGGTCATGGTGACGTGCAGCGAACCCTCGGCAAAAATCCCCTAAGCCACACGAGATGGGAATCAAAGAAAGGAAATGAGGGATCTAGGGCTGAGGACGACATTAAAAGGGAAAATAGGGCTCAGTGATGGATTTTTTAAGAGGGCAACCTAGCTCAGCTCGATGGTGGCGCAACTTCAGACGGTTGAATTTGAGTGGCTGGCTGAGACCTCTGGTAGATCTGCCCATCCTTGAGGTCTAATGACGACAAACGTTGGTGGTGGCGACACCAAAGCCGAGGGAAGAAGAGAGAGAGAGAGAGACGGTGAGTCAAGAAACTGAAGAGGAAAAGGGAAGGTTCGATGCGACAGAAGGTGGTGAGACGATGGCCAAAGGCAACGATGCTCACATGGATCAAAGAAGCCTTGTGCCATTTGCGGTGAACTTAGCTTCGACTGGGGGGTGGAGAGGGGTGGGGCGCAGCTAGGCAGAGAGGGAAAGTGGTTGCGAGAGAGATAGGAAGGGGCTATGCAGCGTAGAAAGGAGAAGAAATGACCACATGGATCATGCACCCCATCACCAAGTGCTAGTGTGTGTGACATGCAATAAGTTTGCAACAATAATAAACGGAGCGGAAAGGAATAAATGGCAATCATGCTAAGTACCAGAAATTAAAAAAAAGAAAAGAAAAGAAAAATCAAAACAAAGCAATTATCCTCCAAGAGGTTATACAGCCAACCGGCGAAAATATAAATAAAGCGATAATAAGTCCCACGACAAATGTGGGAGAAAAATAGATTAAGTCAACTTGCAACAAGCAAGAGATGAAGTCATGCAATCTCAGTAAGTAGTCAACATGCAACAACCAAAAGATTAAGTCATGCATCTATACAACCAACATAGTATGACGACCATACAAACATAAGACCACAATAACCATTTTCCCACCCTTTCCCAAAAATAATACATTTAAACAGAACACTCACGCCAAAAATCCCTTTGGCCCAAAACACAACCATTATTTATTATGCATGCACCATGGTCTCCCCTATGCACCATGCACACACCCTGAGTAACGACCATACATGTGACTTTGTAATGAACGATGCCTAGCTCCGCGTCTGAGGTATACGTGACCAGGCATCCTCTAGCCCCTACCAGCGAGGGGCCACAGAGTCAGCATGAGAGCATTACCGTCTCGTTCGAGCCCGTTGTTGCTCGGTGACAACCGAGTGGACGTTACTCAGTTTTACACGCTCTCGAGTGACCAGAGTAGCTCCACTGAAATAATACCCAATCTTGGCCTGGGGTCGTGATACGCACACACCCAAGAACCCAATTTTCAAATCACGCCATATGGCAGAACATGACACAATTAAATAATCAAGACAAATATTAAAAAAGGGCCATATGCAGATGCATGCTGACAGTATATTGGATGACATGTCATAACACACATCAGACAATATACATCGTCATAACAGTCACAATATTCACAGTTTCACAAACCAAGCTACACATGTAATCACATCCTCCATCCGGCATATGACCCAATTCCAACCACTACTACCAACACTTCGCCGGGCCCAAGGCCCGTCTCAACACAACAAGACTGTAAACAATGTTTGTGATAAATGGATGTCATAGTCCCAAGGGTCGCATTGGAGTGGTACTTACAACGCGATCAGGCAATTATGGAAGATCAAGCACGCATCGATCTGCGAATCCCATGATTGGACAAGCGTGCACGTTTCGAGGTGACACCAAAAGTGGTGGAGCAACGGCTGGGTAGAGGCGGGGATGGGCTACAACTCTTGGGTTGGGTGGATTTGTGAGATAGAGATTGTGAAAAAGGAGAGGTGTGTGCTCGAGGGTGGTTATGTGGCCTTGAGAATGCAGCTTGGGGCAGCTAAGCACAGCGCGCAGAGACGGAAAGGAAGCTTGGAGATGGTTTCGAAAGGGAGAAGCTCGACCTATTTATAGGCCAAATGGGGGTCCTCGACAATTGCAGCCCCACTGTGATTGGGGGCAGTGAACGGTGCGGGGTCTGCAAGAGACCCACACGTGGCACGCAACCAATGGCCCCCAGCGGCAGTGAGCCACTTCCATGGCTGAAAAGCCATGGGTTGTAGAGAGGGTGGGGGAAAAACTAGATGTAGGGCTCAAGGGTTGGGACGAGGGGTAGTGGTGCAGGCGATAGTGGAGGGGCTTTGCAAATGGGGACACGTGGCGCGGTGCAAGATGCTTGGGTGGGTGGCAAGCAATGACTCGGCAAAGGTGGAAGGAGAAGAAGAGGAAAAAAGAATAAATGAAAAAAAGGAGAAAGAAGAAGAGGGGCAACGACGCAACAAACAAAAGGATCAAACCCTAAGGGTTTCTCTCCAGTAGTGCCAAAACGGCGCCATTTAGGGCATAGGGGCTAGGCTTTCCTTATGTACACGGGCTGGGCCCTTCACACACACACACACACACACCCATAACCCAAACAGAAAATACCCACACAAAACCACTACACAAAAAGCCCAAACTCAAAAATAAAAGAAAAGAAAAAGATGTAGTATAGTAAACATAAAATACACAACTGTTAATAATAAATAAATAGATAAAATCACGAAACTAGGGATCTCACATCCTCCTCCCTTAAAATAAATTTCATCCTCGAAATTGGCAAGCTCGATCCATTAATTCCAAGACAAGTTGCAAGATACAACTCAAAACATACTTGATAAAGGCATACAATCAATAATACCCAAACAGACATGGGTAAAGCTCTCTCATGTCTGCCTCTCTCTCCCAAGAGTAATCCTGAGCCAAAGGATCTGCCCATGACACCTTCACCAAAGGCATCTTCTTGGATATCATCCTTTACTCTTTCCAATCAACAATCTGCATCAGTGCAACTTCATAGGTAAGGTCAGGCTGTATTTGGATGATATCCTGCATAACTATGACCTTCTTCTTGTATATGCATAATTCTTCTGATGACTCTATGATGCTGCCATCCTGTCCCTTATGACCCAAATTTGCTCTTTCTTCTCTTGAACTACTTTTGGTCCAAGTAGCTTCCTTTCACCAACCTCGTCCCAAAATAATGGAGATTTGCATTTCCTCCCATAAAAAGCCTCATAAGGGGCCATCTGAATGGAAGCTTGGAAACTATTGTTGTATGCAAATTCTATTAGCGGCAGGTGATTCTCCTAACTACCCTTGAGTTCCAAGGCATAAGCTTGCAACATATCCTCAAGAGTTTGAATGGTGCGCTCTGATTTGCTATCGATCTCAGGGTGGTATACACTATTAAACTTCAATTTGGTGCCCATGGCTGCCTGTAGGCTCTTCCAAAAATGAGACGTGAACTGTGGGTCCCAATCCGACACAATGCTCTTGGGTATCCCATGCAAACGCACTATCACTTTGACATACAACTGAGTCAACTTCCCCAAAGTGTCGATATTAGTGATAGGTAGGAAATGAGCACTCTTGGTAAACGGATCAATAATCACCCATATCAAATTCTTCCAGCTAGGTTCAATTAGTATTTTCTAAGGTGCCGAGGGCTACTCTTGCTGTTTATGCTATGCTTTCACAAAAAATATGATGTTTCTTCTCAATTTTTCATCAACTCTAGTATTCTTCATTTGTGTAGTTGAGATTGTGGTTAAATGAGTGATGTTTAAGAGCATGAATGTACTAAAGCTGCTAACTATCCATGGTAGTGCAGAAAATTCTTCTATGCACTCTTTTGGGGCTTAAACCAATCCATTTCTACTAAGCATGCTATTAGTCATGTTCATGAATTTCTTTAGAATGCTTGAAATGGGGAGTTTTAATGTTTTGGCTCAGTACCAAGTATGGTAGGAAGTTAAATGAGTTGAGGTTGTGCTTCGTACTTGATTTCCCCTAAGTGAAGAGGAGTTAAGGAAAATACTTTATTTCCTTCTTGGAATTAAAGTAAACATCTAGTTAAGGGTTTGGTTAGTAAAGCTTAGAGTGAAGTGGATATTGATATGCTCATTCCATTTCATTGAATAGGATTTATTGAAGTGCTAAAGGAACAAGGGTTGAGCTTGGAGATAAGTCGCTACGACCATGCTTATACAATACTTTATTCTACTAAATGCTATCTTTTCTTCAAATGCTTCCTTGTGGTGAAAAGGTAAATATATGCAATGTATGAGCCTTCTTGATTGTAACGCCCCGTTCCCGGAGGTCCGAAGAGTTAACTCTTAATACCTCAAATCAACTTAAATAGTACAACTATAAAATCCGAAAAATCCAATAAAATATTAATCAATTTAATCAATCCAATTATCTAAGTTCTTCCATGGGGAACAATAAAGAAAATCTCAATAACATAAATTAAAAACTCTCTAAAACTCGAAATTATCCTTAACTCATCAAATCAAAATATCTGAAACATAAATTTGGTTTACTAACTACGACTCTCAAATAAGTACTTGTACCCTCGGACACTTATTCCACTCTGATCATCACACTTGCTAAAACTTTCTACTCTTGTTCTCCAGCTGAACCATCAAAATTATCTGAAAAATATATGGAGATAAGGGGTGAGTTATCAACGACTCAGTAAGCAGATGACATATACTAGTGTGTAAACATGAGCATTTACAGAAATCAGAATGCAGAACAAAATATTTTCTTTCAGAATGCAGAATCAGAATAATGTTTTCAAAATGCAGCGTCATAACATGTTATCAAAAATATCAGAGCGAAAGTTCGAAAATATTCATAATCAAAATCCCTTTGGCATAGCATAAACTGAAACATCACATCTTATCTTATCATATTAGAACAAATACCATGTTTAACCCCCGTGGTAGGGTTGTGCAAACCCCGGTAGCTAACCGAGCAGAAACAGAATGTGAATCTTCCCCTTATTCAATCTCGGAGCCTCGAGTGTGCACATAGGAAAGACCACGCAGATAACCACTTTGTTTCCAAAGTGGGTGCACCAGAAACAGAAAAGTTGGTACCAACCCGAACAGAGGCCACAGTTTTACACCCGTGGTGAGGTCAGAACGGAACAAAAACAGCAACAGAAACAGAATGTTATGCTAGAGGTTTTCAAAAATCACATCAGATCATTTCAGAGTACAGAAAATCTTCAAAACAGGAAAAAATTATTACACAACATGATTTATGCACAAAATTTCATATTCGCTCTCTTTTTCAAAGTTCAGAAACAGAATATCAAAAATAAGCTCATGTCTACACCAGTCATGACAGAAAATAATTTCTTCTTAAACAGAATCTCATGAGTAATGCAGAACAAATAACTGAGGCAGTTCAAATTTCTTTTCAACATCAAATATGTATATTTTCCAAAAATAACCTCAGCTCATTTTATTTTAAATGCAAAGTCTAGCATAGGAACCCCGCTTACCTGAACTTCTTAGCTTTTTCAAAATTCCTCAAAAGCGTCGGACAATAATTATTCATCACCTATAAAATAATCACGCAATTCTCATAAATTTTCAATTAATCACGTATATCGATATTTAATCCTAAGCTTATAAAATAACCTATTTAATTCCTCAAAACCTACAATTACCAATCATCACTTTCTAAAATCGCCAATGCTAATTTAATACTATGACTAAAACATTTAAAAGTCAGACCTATTTATTAAAGAAAACAACTTATGAAGTTTAATATTGAGTAAAATAATTATCCCAAAATACTTTAAAATAAACCATAACTATTATTAAATAGACTAAAACATATCTAAAATGTAAAAAAAATAACATTACACCAATATTGTTTACTATTAAAAATAAACATTTACTTAATAACATGTTAAAATACTTAAGCGATTTACGGTAAGTACAAGTAAAAATTTCGTTAAATAATAATAAACAAAAAGCTTTAATCGTAATTTAAAATTTTAAAATAAAATTTCACAATTACGAAAATAATTTGCTACCAAAGTAAAATTTGAAAATCCTATTTATTGTCTGTAAACTTTTCTTATACCACCTGTATAAACCACGTGAAAACATACCAAATATATCAACTAGAACACATTCTAAAACTAAGGCTAAAACTGTAATTCAATTTCAAATACTATGCAAAATATAAGATACGCAAACTGCAAATGCATTCGTGTAGTCTCGGTGCAAAAATCGTAAGAATAGGGGCGCGAGGCACTCACCGCCAAGGGAGGAGCTGCGAGCGACGCGGAGAAGAAGGTCACGGTTGTGAGGTATTGAGAGAGAGAGAGAGATGAGTGAGAGACCTCACGCAGAAAGAGAAAGGGACCGAGAGAGAGCTCGGCGAGAAAGGGGACGAAAACTCACCGTGGGGCAGCGAGGCTTGCGACGGTCTAGAGGCTGGACGTTGACCTGGCAGTGTCCGAAGGTGGAGGCTTGTCCTCCGGCGTCTTTTGATGGCAGTGGCGTCGAAGTTGAGGGGGCTGACGACGTGGCTCACGGTGGGGATGCTTCCCCTGTTTCGGCGTGCAAAAACAGAGTCCTTCACGTCCCAACGTATCAGCGGCTTGGTGCGGAGGTTCAGGGCAGAGTAGCGTCAAACATGGTGGCTTCCATCGTGCGGGATGTGATTTGAGTGTTTCAGGCTGGGCTCGGTCGTGGCAGTGGCTGGGATGCAGCGCGGTTGCCTTCGCGTTGCACTACGGTGCAGTGGCGATCTGTGCAGCAGCGCCATGGGTTAAACCGTGTTGCGATACGGGCTTGGCTCGTTTGGAGCAGTGGTTCAGGTGTTGCACAGCTGCGCTATGGGGAAGGGCTCACGGTGAAGGAGGCAGAGGCGTGAAAAGAAGAAGCGGCACTCTAGGTTTGTATTGAGAAAGAAGAACGGGCAGATAAATAGATGAAAGGATGACCGAAAAAAAAATAAAGAAACCCTAGAAAGCCAAGAGAGAGACGTGCGCGCGGATGTGCCGTGTGTGTGCATGCACGATGTGCACGAGAAAAACAAGCTTATGGGAAATAAGAGATAAAGACCGAAAGAGAAGGAAAAAAAAAACAAAAAAAATGAAACATGCGGAAAATAAATAAATAAACGTGTGCAGAAAATTAAAAAAAAAAAACACACTACTCAAGTCCATAATATAAAAACTTAAAATATCAAGCTAAAAAAAATAAATAAAAAACCAAAGTCCAACTATACCAAAATTGGATCCGGGTGTTACATTGATATACCATGTTAGGTATCCTACTAATTATAAATGTGTGTATATGTATGATGTAAAGCATTCACATTCAAGGTTTAAATCAAGAGATTTATCATGCACATGCTTGCTTAAGAATTAGTGATTTTCCTTAATATAAAGTATAGCATGAAATGCATTCTTATGAAAGAAAATGCATGCTGCATTGGACAAAGAAAGATGATGAAAATGGTATGAATGGAAAGAAAGAGGAAATGAAGGTTTTATGTATAAAAATATGTAATAGCCAATGATAGAATGATGATAGTACTAATGAAAGGGGCAGATTGCAATGCCATATTGGTTCCATTGGTAGTGTACCCAATGACACCATCCTGACTGAGGGATTCCCAATCCATGGCCAAGGGTGGAATCAGGTCCAGAAGACTGCTACCCTAACACATAGGGTTTAATAGTGTGTACCGGCCAAACGAGAGTGAAAACAGACTCTGAATGTTTACTGAAATGTTTTAAACTTGTATGACCATTCAAAAGAAAAGAATAGTTGATGTATGATATTTTAACTACATGGTGTACTACTTACTGAGTATAAGACTCACTTTTGTGTTTAATGTTTTAAACGTATAGGTAATGATGAGGACAAAGCTATGGAGCAAGGCACTACTTAGGAAGGGGAGATAGATGCCTAGTGGCAACCTAGGGTTGGGTCTTTATATGAAGTTGGGTTATTTTGGTTGTTTTTTAAAAACGGTTGGGTTAAGTATTTTGAGATGTAGTATTTTGTGAACTGGGTAGATGTTTCTACCCAGAAGACGGCTGTAGTTTTAACTTGTAATTAATGGGACCGACTTATGTTTTAACATACAAGATATTTTGAACTTTGGAATATGAAAGAAAATGGAAAGGTCACTTCAAAATTTTTACTATGTTATTGAGGTCCCTTTGATAAACTGTTGGTTTATTATTTATTAAAAAAACAAAAAAAACAAAAAAACAAAAAGAGAGGACATGACATAATGTAGCAGCTCATCCCATTTTAGGGAGGGGTTGTTACAGTACTGGACTCACCCCTTTTGTGTGATAGGGTTATAAGAGAAATATGAGATAAGTGTCAAGTGGCATAAGTGAATTTGTCATGAGCTAATTGAGAGAAATTTTGCTAGTGTTTAGTTTATTTTGCTTGGAATAATTTTTTTGACATTTTTATTTTGGAGGATTTTTTGTATTTAAATTCTTGTTAGTGGATTTCAGGTTAAAGGGTTCATCCCCGGGTCCTTAGCATGATATAAAAGTTTAAAGAAATCACGATTAATCAGAGGTTTTCGTTTCAATAGTAGTTAGTTTTTGGACGTCACTCAGTTATTATGATAGATGCTAAGGTGTTTTTGTTTATGTCATTTCGTTAATAATCACTAAAGAATTATTCATGACAAAGACAAGTTTGAGTTGGGGAAAGAGATGACAACTTTTAAAATAGGTGTTGTTGTAAAATGAGTTACGTACATGTTAAGCCCATCGAATGCCTATAAAAGATTAATGCCGACCATGCAGCTTGGATGGTAGGAGGAAGAGAAGACATGACAAAGGCAATGAGTTAATTAGATATAAAGAAAAGTGTGACATAAAGTTATTAATACATAAAGCATGGGATAGAGACTTGAAGAAGGAGGGGCAGCAACAAAAAGAGGGGTTTTGGTTTTCACTACAAGAAAACTGCTTATTTGTGGTAAGTTATTTCTTGCAAAAATGATTACTTCTTGCTAAAATGAGTCTGGCTAAAATGAGTCTGTTTTCGTCGTAAATAATCACTTTCATCACAAATAATCCGTCACAAAAACTCGTTTTTCTTGTAGTGAATTTGATTCTCCATATATATATATATAGAAAACTCCATGAGAGTAATTATATCATACATATTTAAAAAGAAACTGTTTTAATAATTTATTTGCTAGCATCTAATTGGGAGGACAGGGATTTATTTCTCAAATTAAGTAAATAATATTAATTAATCACGCATATGATGTAAAGATTCTGCCCACATCGGCTAGCTTCTAGCTAGCCCATTGTAATTAATCAACTTGTGAGAAGTTTTTAAACATCTAAACATAGACGCAATGCTAACGTGATCATATATAGTTACATACTTCACGCACCATATGTTTCAGAAATCAATTCAGCTTGATCTGCATCTTATGTAGCGATGTCAAGAAAAGAAATGTAGCATGCAATATATCTGCAATACTATTGAGAAACTTGTATTTCTTTCCAAGAGAAACAAGAGTATTATTGAATTTCCATTGGCTTGTACATNGATTTCTTTCTCAAATTAAGTAAATAATATTAATTAATCACGCATACGATGTAAAGATTCTGCCCACATCGGCTAGCTTCTAGCTAGCCCATTGTAATTAATCAACTTGTGAGAAGTTTTTAAACATCTAAACATAGACGCAATGCTGACGTGATTATATATAGTTACATACCTCACGCACCATGTTTTAGAAATCAAATACGAGCTAGAGTCGATAAAAACCAACATCAATTCTGAGGAAAAAACGCCGACTCTTGGTAGAGAGTTTATTAGAGATAGAACCAGTCGAAACCTATAACTCGTTCGCAGATTCGGCTTGAGGGGTGGGAGCTTCAGCTCCCTTCCCCTCCCTCCCTCCTCCTCCTCTATCCCTTCTCTTCTATGTAGTTTTTGTTTTGTGTTTTTGTATTTTTTCAAGGGAAAAAAGAGTGAATCGCCGACCTGGATCTTCCCGCCGCCACAGGCCAGCACGCGCCCCGCCATGGTGATGCCCTGCCGCCGATCTTAAAGACCACCAAATGCGGCACCAAACGGAGCGGCGAGTAGCCCGCACGCGCGGCTCGAAGTTTCGATGTCGTTCGGCGCGTGGCCTTCACGCACCACCCGGGAGCCCTCTGCCAATGCCACATGCAGCGTTTCTGGAGTCTGTGAGTCCGGGATCTCCAAGGTCGACTGGCGGTTCCCTTCCTAGAGTGGCGCGTGTACTGCACGCGCCACAACAGCATCTGTGTTCTGTTTTCTTTTGTTGCAGTGTTTTTTCTTTGTAGTTTTCTTTGTGTAATGTAGTTTCTAGGTTAATAAAAATCCAAAAAAAATTAGTACCTTCGGACTTTGGTCCAAATGGAGTATTAGTCCCCCCTCCGCGTTGACAGGGTTGTTGGGGTTTGGTATACCCTACCCTTCTTAG
>QEOY01002124.1:63896-92812 GCA_003123805.1 Juglans sigillata
ACTCTAATTAATTAGATGGTTTTATTCTCTTAAAGATATTAAACAAAACTTTATCATTTTTTTAATGATGAAAGAATATTATTTTATAAATTAAGTTTATTTTAAGTTAAATCAGTGTTTTAATTTCCTACCGTTAGATTGATTTGAAGACCCCAAGACGAAGGGCCTGGATTAAATACCCAAGCCCCTAGCCTTTTTCCTCATTTCCTCTCTTTCCCTCTCTCTCCTCCCTCTCCCCTTAAGCCCGACGGAATGCCCCTCCCCCTAGCCAAATCTCATTTAGCTCAACTCAGCGCCGCCGTACGCCACCCATCCTCACCGCCACCATCGACGACCTCCCCTCACGCCGACGAGCACATCCACCGTTGAAGTCCCTGCGGTAGCCCCTTCCTCAGCTGCACGCGAGCCCCCTCTCCCCTATCAGTTTCCCTCCATATCTCCTCCTATCGCCACCTTCATCAGCCACGGCCACCACCGAGCACCACCACAGGTCTCCCCTAACCACCCCCTTCAATGGCCAAAACAGCCACTATACATGGCTAACTGCCACCGTACGCGGTGTTAGTCGCCACCCATGAACTCCCACCATGTCAGTCACTCTCGTACAACCTAGATCTTGTAGCCAAAATCCTAGATCTGGTCCCCCGAGATAGTCCCATTGTAAGGTCACGGTAGTGACCGCTACCGTCCAAGCTAGTGGCTTCCGTTGCCATTGGCCATGCCAGACAACGAGCAACGTACAGGTTATCTCATCGATGGTATAACTCTCTTTCCTTTTATCCTCATTAATGTGTTAGTCGGTTGGTTCAATTGTGGACTGTGATGTTTGTAAGTGTAGAGTTCGTTGTGCAGTGAAATGTTGGGCGTAACTGTGAAGTGTAGTTGTAACGTATGTGCTGTAGTGATGACGTGGAGTCATGTGGATTGGGAAAAGTACATGTGGAATGAACTCTTGTGGCGTAGCATGGAATGGGAAGAGTACACATGGAGTGTACTCTGTGTGGCATAACATGTGTAAAGAGAGTACACGTGGAGCGTACTAAATGTGATGGAGCGATGCACCATATGGCATGTATGCTGTAGTGGTGATGTGGCGTAGCATGTGTGATGGGAGTACACGTGGAGTGTACTTCCTTCCACATGTACTCCATGAGGTGAAGCGATACGCCATGTGGCGTGTCACGAATATAAGGATGGTGGCATAGTTGATGAGCGTAGAGCATGATGTGTAGTCTCGGAAACTGTGGAATAGTGTCTTGAAGTAGTTATGATGTGGGCTGTAGTCTAAGGTGACAGCTGTCACCATGTAGTTGACTTATGGCTGGGAGTATATGTGAAGTGACAGAATAGCGTAAGAGTAGAACATCAAAAGCATGATAGGGGAATGTCACGAAGTGACATGGTTAAACAAGAAGTCATGCTTGTGATGAGTGAGGAGTTAGTGTAAGAGCAATGTAGCGGGAACATGACGAGATGTCAAGATGTGATAGGAGTACGTGAGGGACCGTACTCATGATGAGTTAGGAGTTGGCGTAGAAATGACATAGCGGGTTGTCAGGTGACGTGACAAGGTCCCGGTGTAGCTTGAGAGTAGTCTCGAGTTATGTGACATGGTGGGAGGCATAACTATGAATAATGTCACGTCGTGTCAAGTGTTGGGATGTTAAGAGGGATGGGTAGCATGAAGAGTCATGCTAGCCGGGTTAAAGGAAGGTTGGTATCGGAGTATGGGCTTGTTTATACAAGCAGGTGATCGATGTGTTATATGTTGATCTTAAGTGATATGGAGGTAGGGTACCTATGTAATCTGTGAAACATATGTGCCAGATAGATTTACCATATGTAATGGGTAATCTGTCCTAAGCATAAGTACAAGATGTTTGAGCCTCAGAGTTGGCTTAGAGTCGTGTTATATGCATGGATGAGAATGATGATGACGAAGAGGAAACGTAAGCTCGAATGCATGAAGTGACGTATGTATTGTCTAGGATTGGGATGTGTGACTTAGTCGGTCTGAGTCATGCATCGGGATGAGGTTAATAAGAAGAATAAGATGAAGATATTAGTGTCTTAACCTTAAGGTGAATCATGAGATTCATTGTAATGGATAAGCACTCAAAGTAGAACGTTGAGTTTAGAAAAGGTAACCTCAAGAAGGTCACAGAAAGAGTAAACGTGATAAAAGAAAACATAGAAGACAGGGATAGAATGAGTGTGTCTCAGTGAGGAAAAGTCCAAGTGAAGTGTAGTTTATGTCTTCTAAATTTAGTTGCTTATGCACTAGATAGAGAATGACACTAAGGTTATGTGTATGCATGTAGGTTGCCATTTGACAAACACATGAATGGACTGCATGATATGAAAGTAGATGGAGTTCATGTAAGTATTATGTTCATACTCTTCTAGAGTTTCTAAAATCATATGAAATGAAAATGAAATGTTTTTCCTTTACGATGCTTTACGAAATGAAATGAAATGATGTTTTATGGAAGCATGCTAAGTATAAGTGTTCAAATGTATACGCATGTAATGGCCCTTCTTGGCAGCCTCTTTTTATGCAACCAAAGTATTAATTGTATGCATGTGAATGGATGACTATACGCAGTATCTATTATATGTATTTTCATGAAATGAGATGTGAGGCTTATGCCTTGTGCTTTAAGTGATGCTTTACATGATGCAAAGAAAGTGTTTTAAAATGTTCCTAGGAACTGATGTTAAAATGTCCCTATGAAACTGATGTTAAAATGCCCTATGAATTGATGCTTTTTGGATGCCATGAAAGATGATGTTTAAACTCAGGCTTTTAAAAGACGTTTTTCCATGAATTAACTGTTAAATGAAAAGAACTGAAAAGGAAATGGCTGAATGAAAGGAAATGACAGAAAGAAAGGAATAAAATGTTTAAATGTATGAAAATATATAACGGCCATATGAATGAAAAGGGTACCAAAGGAATGGGCAGATTGTAATGCCAGGTAAGTAGTACTGGTAGTGCACCCAGTGCTGCCCCCATGAAAGGGATTCCCCATATGTGGCCACGGGTGGAATCCAGGTCCAAAGGAAGATCGCTAACCCCAACACATAGGGCTTAACAGTGTGTACCGGCCAAAAAAAGTGATAAGAAAGAATGTATGAATGCATCGAACTCTTTAAGAAATGAAGGCACTGACAAGAGAAATGTTTTACGAAAAGAAAATCTTTTTTAAGAAAAACCACGCCAAGTGATGTTTCCATAATGAATGTATATCTTACGTACGTATAGTATGTATGGAGTGATAAATGCATGAATGAAAACCTATGTGTGCATATTTTAACTGTATGAAGTAATGCTTACAAGTATTCAACTCATTTTAGTTTTTATGTATACCCCTCCCCCCCAGAAACTAAATGAGCATAACGCGTCAGGACAGACACGGCCCGTGGGGAAGAGTACAGAAGTCTAGGCATGAGAGTTTTAATTGTATGAGAGGCTTTTTTATTTTAAGATTTGATGTTTTTCGTTGTAAACCTCTTTTATTCTCAAAACACATTTTATTTTATAATGTAGAGTTTTGCACCCTGGGTATGAAGTAAAAAGTTTCAAAGCGAGCGGTAATTCATCTTTTCTTAAATCATTTTATAAAATGTCCCGCGTTGCATAAGAGTCTGCAAAATTTATTTGAAGAAAATTGTTTTTAAGTTTTTTAATAAAGAAAACTTGAAATTTTTAAGAATCTAGAAAGAATTAGATAAAAGATCAAGACATCTTCTGCTACTTCTCTTCAAATCTTCACATAGAGGAAGTACTATTGTAATGGGCAGCCGCTTAGATTTTACGGGATTACTATGAAGTCTGAAACCTACATTAGCCGCATATCTAATGATATATTATACACGAGATATATAATTTTTCGGCGACAATTAACTACTGGAAAATGCATAATGGGAACGATAATTCAAAGTCACTGGAAAAATATTGAGTCATTTGCGGCGATTTCTCAGTCTTTTGCACAATATGTATCGCCACAATTGACTTTTCTCAACGATTTAATGATAAACGGAAATACCATTTCCGTCTATTTTTGGTACAGTTGCGACAGAAAAAAATCTCCACTTTGTGAAACATCATTGTTACTTCTCTATTAAACTAGATTTTGGATAATCTAACTACAATTATAAAAACTACTTAGAAAAATAATAAGAGAATAAAAATTGCACACTTTACCATGTATTCACTTCTTAATGATTGGATGTAATCATAATTCCATGTGGTAGTATGGTAATTTGCTGATCGTCGGACAATAGTGGAATCAATTGTACTTGAGTTTTCTTCGAGGGCCATGCTTTGTAAAGGATGGGGTATATAGCCACATTTCCCTCTTGTTAAAGTTGAGACACGCTTTTTAGGTGGGAGTAATGTAGAGGGTTTGCAATTTCGGATTGAATCAGAAGCGCTAAGACACATTGTGTAAGCCATTAGTGAAGCTTTGCTTTTCTAATTCAATAAAAGGGTAGTTATAAAAGGGTCATATGTACGTACGATGGTTAGTCATGCCCTAGAGCTTCCACTACATTGGAGAGTAACAAGGCTGGAAGCGAGGTGGTTCATTGATGCATATAAGAATAGAGAAGATATGAACCCTACCTTGCTTGAGCTTGCAGAACTAGATTTTAATATGGTACAAGCAGTCCACCAAGAAGATCTAAAAGAAGTGTCAAGGTAAAAAGGCATGTTTATCCTCATTTTGTAACTTGTATCTTAGCCTCAAAAGCTACGTGGAGATTTTGGACATATTTGGTTACTTTGATTATTTCATAATTTTGTGAATAGTAGTGAAATAATTTGAGTGAATATGTTTTATTGAGTTTTAGGAAATGAGAGAGAAAAAATTGAATAAAATTATTATTAAGTTAAAAAAATTGTTTGAATATAATTCTTTTTTTTTAAGTTTATAAAAGTTGTATTAATTTATTTTTTTGAATAATGATTAGGTTATGATTAGATCAAAAAATTGAAAAGTGTTTGTGAATAAAATTTTGAGAAGTTTTGAGAATTCTGATATTTACCAAACATCCCTTACTTGATATTAGGGCTGTTCATCTGGGTTTCGGATCGGGTATCCGGGTATACACGGCCTAGAACCCAGATTTTAAATCTGGGCCGAGTTTCGGCCCGGGTATGTCCTGTTAAGACCCAGTCCAAAGCCCAGATGAATCCGGGTTTTAAAAAACCCGGAATCCGGGCTTTGGGTTTTACCCCCTTTTTTTTTTTAACAAAAGTCTTTATGTTATTATTCTTTTTTCGGGAAAAAGTTGAAACTTTTTTTTTTTCAAAAATCCTATATTTTATTACAATTTTTTCATGAAATAATGTTGAAAAGCAAAATATTTTTATTATATACAAAAGCCTATATTTTTTATCAATGTCCATAATGATAAAAAAAAAAAAATATCAAAATGAAAAACTAGATTTATGTTAAGAATAGCCAAGGCTACAAACAACTAATTAACTTGTTAACTAAATGCATGTAAAAAAATAAAAAATCCACTACATATTACATTGTTTGAACTAATTTGCTTAGAACATTACAAAAAACATTATTGCTTTAATTAAACTCCAATACACAACAACAAACATGAACTAATTTTGCCAAGAACAGCTGCCTCTACCCCCCAAGGAGTATAAAAATTAACCCTGCTATTCAGAGTCCAATAATTGTACAAAGAAAGCCAGCATCAATTATAAACAACATCATAAACAATCTGTGACACATCTCGTGAATGGAATGCATAGAGTGCTGTAAGTATTCCTCCATTTTCTGGGATCTGTTCAGAAACAAATTCTCTTTCTTTAAATAAACATAACATGTAATCTGAAACAAGTTACATTAAAACATTGGAGCACATCTCCATGGACTAAAAGAAGAAAGCTCAAGCAAAAAGGTCAAAAACAAAAAATAAAAAGTTGTGCAAATTAAGAAGTTGGAATACAGAGCTGAAGAAGGATTCTCTTCCAATGAATAAACCTTAAAGTGAATAAAATCTTACCAAGTATTGCTTCAAAACTACATTATATAAATAAAAAGACCTAGAGGATCTTATAATTCTTAGTAGAACTTTTGAAGTCTATACATTGCTCACAATACCATTTTGTTCTTAAAATCATTGATCCTTCCACAAGACTTTACAGGAAAGATCGGAAACAAGATCTTATAATGAGTAGAGTTGGCTAGAAATTTTCTACTATTTTTTTCTGAGGTGATGGTATCTCATTTAAAAAGACCTAATGCCAAATGAGAAATTGTAATCTTCTGTAGAAAGGGCGCGTTATCTAGGCCATTTTACTAGCAAAATAACTAAAAAATCTAGATCTATCAAACTAACAGCATATAGTTTATACCCATGTTTAACAAAATAACAAAAAAAACCCAGATCTATCAAACTGACAGCATATACTGTATACTCGTGTTTAACAAAACAACAATAAAAACCCAGATCTAGTGCAAAATGTCATAGCCGTAGCAGAAGAAGAAGGACGCTAGCACAGAATGTCGTAGCACAGATCTTACCTAAACAAAAGCTACACAAGCCATAGCTTTTCATCGTCATTATTCCAAGGTATCTGAAGATGCGAGATAGAGAGGGTGAGAAGAGAGAGAGATCGAGGGTGAGAAGAAACATCAGCAGATAGCATTTTCTTATCGTAATAAAACAGACCCAAATCGGAATAAAACAAACCCAAATCGCAGAGAACAAACCTTGGGTCACAAGGATGAGGCGAGTCGGCAACGACGATGAAGACGATGGTACAAGGATGAAGAAAACAAGCAGAGAGGGTTTTGGCATCTCAGAAAAGAAAAAGAAAAAGAAAATGAGGAAATCGAAAAACTCTTTGCTGAAAGGCCGAAGGCGAGACAAATCGTGGACACTGGTGGGGAGTGAAGTATGAAAGAGGGACACAACGGCAGCTATAGTTTTGTGGCTAGGGTTTCGCGCGCGCGCGCGCGTGAGAGAGAGAGAGAGAGAGAGAGAGAGAGAGAGAGGGAGGGAGGGTGGGGGAGTGTGATCGAGTGAAGAAATGAAATTGAAGTGAGATTTTTTCATTTTTACACAAACCCGGGTACTGGCTTTTTAATACGGAATCCGGATTTTATTCCCGGATCCGAGTCGGTTATATCCAGTTTTCATAATGCGGGTTTCAACCAGGGAAAAAATCAGGCCCAGATGAACAATATTACTTGATATTATATTTGATCAGAGGGGTAAGAATCTGCGTTAAACTAATATTATTTCCTTGTCTCCTACAAAAGATGGTGGAGGAGCACTGGCCTTGGAGATTTGAGCTTTGCACGGGATAGGGTTGTGGAGAATTTCCTATGGGCAACAAGAGCAATAATTCAACCTCAATTTGGATATGAGAGGAGAATGTTAGCAAAGCTCAGTGCATTGTGGACAACAATAGATGATGTCTATGATGTCTATGGCACTTTAGAAGAACTTGAGCTCTTTACAAGTTCTGTTGAGAGGTTTGAAATCCTCTTTTGTAAGGCAGCAATGTTGGTTGCTGTAAATAATGCCTTTGGAAACTTGTGTAGTTACAGAGCAATTGCAAAGTGAAGTATTAGAGTTATTGGGCCAGTTTAAAGCTGTGTTTGAAGAACCAGTGGGTTTACCCCCACGTAGAGAATTTGATCATTAGATTTTGTTGAAGGATGGTGCTCAGCCAGTTTTAGTGAGGCCTTATCGTTATACTCATTATCAGAAATCTGAGATTGAGAAGATAGTAAAAGATTTGGTCAGCAATAGAGTCATAAGGCCTAGCCAAAGTCCATTTTCTTCACTTGTGTTGTTGGTGAAAAAAGCTAATGGTAGTTGGAGAATGTGCATTGACTACCGAGCCCTTAACATTGAAACGATCAAAGACAAGTTTCCTATACCTATCACTAATGAGCTTCTTCATGAGCTTTATCGAGCTAAGATTTTCTCTAAACATGACCTAAGGTCAGGTTATCATCAAATAAGGGTGAAAGAAGATGATATTTCACAAACTGCATTTAGAACTCATGAGGGACAATATGAATTCTTTGTAATGCCATTTGGGCTTACCAACGCACCTGCCACCTTTCAAGGATTAATGAATCATGTCTTTAAGCCTTTGCTTAGAAGATTTGTTTTGGTATTTTTTGATGACATCTTGGTTTATCGCCAAGATTTTTCTCAGCATCTTGAACATCTAGAGGCAGTTTTAACTGTTTTACAGCAGCACACTTTGTTTGCTAAGAAATCCAAGTGTAGATTTGTACTGCCTGAAATTGACTATTTGGGCCATATTATCTCGGGAGAAGGAATAAATGCAAATTCAGCCAACACTTCGTCAATGATTGATTGGCCAATTCCAAAAATAGTGAAGGCATTGAGGGGATTTTTGGACTTTACTGGTTACTATCGAAAATTTATCAAGCACTATGGCTCAATAGCTTCACCACTTCCTGAGTTGTTGAAGAAAAACTCTTTTCCATGGAATAAAGAAGCTGAAGCAGCTTTTATCAAATTGAAGAATGCAATATCCAAGCCTCCTGTATTAAGATTGCCAGATTTTTCAAAGGAGTTCACTATTGAGTGTGATGCCTTAATGAAAGAAGGCCAACCAATAACTTTCTTAAGCAAAGCTTTAAAAGGCAAGGCCTTGTTACTTTCAGCATATGAGAAGGAGCTTTTGGCATTGGTATGTGCAATGGCAAGAAGGAGACCATACCTGCTTGGTCAAGTTCTTAAGATCAAAACTGACTAATAGACATTGAAACATTTGTTAGAACAAAAGGCAGCAACTGAAGCTCAGCAGAAGTGGATTTCCAAGCTTATGGGATATGATTTTAGGATTGAATACAGGAAGGGCAGGGACAACAAAGCAGCAGATGCTCTTTCAAGGAAAATGATAGATGAGTCAGCTACATTAGCTCTCATATCTTTTCCTACACCCATTTGGTTGGATGAGCTTAAGCAAAGCTAAGTTCTTTTTTATGATCTCTACAGCATTATTACTGCTTTACAACAAGGCAATCTAGTTTCTAAAGATTATTCTTTACAGCAAGGCCTTTTGTTAAGGAAGGGTAAGCTGGTTATAGCACCTTCATCCTCTTTTCAACAAAAGATTTTACAATACATCCATCATAACCAAGAAGCAGGTCATGTTGGGTATCATTAAACACTACAAAAGGCACAGATGGATTTTTATTGGCATGGTATGAGAAGGGATATCAGAAGGTTAGTCAAGGAATGTCAGACTTCTCAAATGAATAGGCGTGAAACAACACACCCAGCAGGTTTGTTGCCATTGCCTATTGCTCAGACTCCTTGGCAAGATATTGCAGTGGATTTTATTGAAGACCTTCCATATTCCAATGGAATGACTGTCATCCTCACTGCAGTAGACAGATTGACCAAGTTTGGTCACTTGTTCCCTATGGCACACACTTATACAACTAGCAAGGTAGCTGAGGTATTTTTTGTTGGAGCTTCTAAGCTTTATGGGTTGTCTAAAACTATATCATGATGTGGTCTTTACTAGCAATTTATGAAGGCAATTGCTTAAAATGCAAGGAACTAATTTAGCCTTCACTTTCGCAAATCACCCTTAATCTGATGGCCAAGCAGAAGTTTTGAATAAGTGTGTCGAAGGCTATTTGAGATCATTCATCGGCACCAAGCCAAAGAACTGGAGTGCTTGGCTACCAATGGCAGAGTGGTGTTACAACACTACCATACATTCATCTATTGGCATGATTCCATTTCAAGCACTTTATGGGATATGCCTTCCTAAGTTGTTGACATATGTTCTAGGAACTACTGCTAATGCTGCAGTAGACCAGCAGCTTAAGTCTCGTGATGAAGTACTTTCTCTTGTCAAGGAGAATTTGAAAAAGGCCCAAAGTAGAATGAAGCTATACGCAGATAAGAAGAGAACTAAAAGAGTCTTTGAAGTTGGTGATTGGGTGTTCCTTAAGCTGCAGCCTTATCGATAGAAATCAGTAGCACTGAGAAGAAATATGAAATTGGCCCCTCAATTTTATGGTCCCTTCCAGGTTGTTGAAAAGATTGATTAAGTGGCATATAAATTGAATTTACCATCTTCAACAAGAATACATCTTGTTTTCCATGTCTTGCTGAAAAAAGAAACTAGGAGATCAAATTTCCCCATTACCCACTTTACCTCATGTTGACAATGAAGAGAATATGCAACCTGAACCTGAACTTATTTTGGAAAGAAGAATGAGAAAAGTGGGAAATCATGATTCAACCGAGGTACTGATTAAGTGGATTAGGACACCTATTGAAGATAGTTCTTGGGAGCTATTGTGGAAACTCAGAACTCTCTATCGTCACCTGGTGGGAACAGTCTTGTAGCGATTGTCACGGGTGCCTTGTGGGCAAGGCCTTGAAGTGGTGGAGATCAAGGAAGCCAAGGGAGAGTCTGTTATGACGTCCGTTAGGAAGTAAGTTGCAACAGTTTTAACAGTCGAGGGAAATCGAAGGAAGGAAAGGCTTTAACGAAATGATCCGTTTTGATCTTCAAGAAAGAGTTTTGCATTTTATTTTCTTAGAAGCTATGTTTAGAGGCTTTAATGAAACATTGTGTTTCAAGATGTAAATAAGTAACTACATTTTACGTTTGTATTCTTGCGTTTTATCCCATACGATTGTTTTAGAAAGTTAGTTGCCCACCGGCTTCTATAAAAGCAGAAGGCAGGAATGATGTGTTTCACTAAATGATCTTGAGAGTCTATTTTGGGAGGTTGAGAATTCCTCGAAAATTCTCTACAAGGTTTGCTAATGAAATCTTGTTCAATCATTTTGTGTGTTGAGTGTTTCTCAGCTTTGCATTAGGCGTTTTGGTTACTTGTTCTGTGATAGAGTTTTGAGAAGATGAATATTTGATTCTCATTAATTTTCAAAATAATACAAGTAGTGTTTAAATACACGGCTGTACAGAATCGTTGTAGGCAAAATAGCAAGCAGCTGGTATGCACGCTGCTATACAGAGAATATTGTAGAGTTTGTTAGAACAGACACCTTGCCAGAGCACTGCACAATATTTTCATCATAACAGAATCAGCACACAGCCAACCTAGTACTCTACGTGACTCCTGAACCTTCTGGAAGCTTGGTTGCTGAGATGGAATTTGATGGATGAGTCATCTTTGAGCTGGAGGTGAGAGTGGTCTGCTCAATACTCCCCCGCGAGCTGATCGGTGTATCAACAACTGTGAGGCTTGTTCGTAACACGTGAAACCGAGATGAAACTATTGGCTTTGTGAGAATGTTAGCTAATTTCTCCTTTGATGGAAGAAATGCAACATGGAGGCTTTTTGCAGCTACACTATCACGAACAAAATGGAAATCTATTTCCATGTGTTTGGTGCGAGAATGAAGTACGGGATCAACAGAAAGATATGTTGCACCAAGATTATCACACCAAAGTAATGGGGGTTTGGGAAGAAAAATATGAAGCTTTTTTAGGAGGGATTGAATCCAAATCAGTTCGGCTGTTGTGTTTGCAAGAGATTTATATCAGCCTTGGTACTTGAGCGAGCAACAATGCGTTGCTTGCGAGAGCTCCAAGAAATCATATTTTGACCAAGAAAAATACAATAGCCACTGGTAGAGCGACGATCATCTAGGCAACCTGCCCAATCTGCGTCGGAAAAGGCTTGAAGCTGGAGAGTTGAGGATTTGTGAATGAGGAGTCCGAAATTTATTGTTCGCTTGAGATATCAAAGATGTCGTTTGACAGCTTGCCAATGAAAGTGTTTCGGATTGTGCATGAATTGACAAATTTTGTTGACTGAGAAGGCAATATCAGGACAAGTCAAAGAGAGATATTGGAGACCTCCAACAACACTTCTATAAAGTGTTGGATCAGAGAAAGAAGGTGTATCTGAAAGGGAAAGATGACTTGAAGCTGCCATTGGAGAAGTCACCCTGTTGGCAGTAAGCATGTTAGTCCAGGATAGGATGTCACGAATATATTTCCTTTGTGATGGATGAATCCCATCAGACAGATAAGTGATTTCAATTCCTTGGAAATAAGACAATTTTCCTAAGTCTTTAATGGGAAAAACTAAAGCAAGGAAAGCAATGAGATGATCAATTTGTGAGGGATGAGAGCTGGTGACAATTATGGCATCAACATAGATTAAAACAAAAATTGTAATGGACTGAGAGAAATAAACAAAGAAAGATGGATCTGATTTTGATGGACTATAACCATATTGACATAAACATGAACTGAGCTGTGCAAACCAAGCTCTAGGAGCTTGCTTAAGGCCATAGATGGCCTTCCGTAAGCAACAAACATACTCTGGGTGGTCAGGGTGAATGAAACCTATGGGTTGAGCCATATACACGATTTCAGTGAGGTCTCCATGAAGAAAGGCATTTTGAATGTCTAATTGACGGAGTGGCCAACCATGGGAGATAGCTAGGGACAGCACAAGCCGAATGGTTGTGGGTTTTACAACATGATTACAAGTTTCAGAATAATCAATGCCTTTCTATTGGTGAAACCCTTTGGCAATGAGTCGTGCCTTCCGTCGTTCTTTGGTGCCGTCGACTCTGTGCTTCGTGCAAAATATCCACCTGCAACCAACGATGTTAGAGGAAGGGGGAGGGGGAACAAGAGTCTAGTATGACTCTAAATAAGTGCCTGAAATTCAGTGGACATGGCATTACGCCATTCTGGAAAACGGGCAGCAACATTGTACGATGTTGGTTCGTCTGGAATTTCAAGAGAGGTGCTAAGACATTGACGAGTGGGTGGGTAAGGTATAAGGCCGTCTGTGAAGTTTTTGGGTCTGGAAGACTTGGTTTTGGATCTGGTAATAATGGGTGATCTCGGTAGGGGAAGAGAAAGTGTAGAGGAAGTTTCGGGAGGATGATTTGTCGATGAAGGTAGGTCTAAGGAAGATAAGTCAGAGGAATGGGTGGGTGAAGAAGAAAGTGTTGGAGTTAGGCTTGGTAGAGGGGCTGGACTTAGTTGAGAGGAAGTTGGGCTTTGAGGAGAGAGAGAGGGTCGTGGGCCAAGAATTGATGGTAAGTAAGTGGGTGAATGTGAGGTGTTCTATGAGGGGTGAGTGTAGGCCATAGGGGACTGAGATGAAAGAGGGAAAGAGTTTTCGTTGAAGATGACATCCTGGGAGATGTACATGCGATCTGATGAGAGGTCTAGGCATTTATATCCTTTGTACATAGGACTGTAGCTGAGGAAAAGACATTGAGTAGATCGAAAATGAATTTTGTGATTGTTATATGGCCAAAGGTTGGGCCAACACTCAGAACCGAAAATTTTGAGGGAAGAATAATCTGGTTCATGATTGTAAAGAAGGAGATGAGGTGATTTATTTTTAAGATTGAGGGTGGGAAGAAAATGAATTAAATAGGCAGCGGTTTGAAAAGCATCCGTCCAAAATTTGTAAGGTAAGGATGCCATTGCTAAGAGTGCAAGACCAGTTTCAACGATGTGACGATGTTTCCACTCAACGACACCATTTTGTTGGTGAGTATGAGGACACGATAGACGATGCATGATTCCTTGAGAATTGAGTGCACGGGTTAGAGGGTGAAATTCGCCACCCCAATCACTTTGAAAGATTTTGATTTTAGTGTTTAGAAGACGTTCAACGTATTTTTGAAAAAGAAGGAAAGTGGAGGTGGCATCACCTTTAGAAGCAAGTGGATAAAAAAATGACTATAATCATCAACACATGAAATGTAATACCGAAAACCAACTCTTAATATATAATGGGATGGTCCCCAAACATTAACATAAATTAAGTGCAAAGGTCCTGGAGACCTATAAACAGAAGTTTTAAAAGATAATTGCCGACACTTGGCAAGAGGACAACTAGTGCAAAAAAAGTTGGATTGAGAGGGGAGAAATGGCAAGCACTTGGTCTTCAAAATATGTGAAACAAGCCAAAGGGAAGGATGACCAAGACGGTGATGCCAGTGAGCTAAGGTAGTCCTTTCTCCAACAAGAGCAACAAGTTCAGACTTGAGAGGAGTTGGAGATGGAAAAACTTAGAGGCCATTATGTGTTGGGCCTTTGAGTAGAGGAGTTCCCGTCCGCTTGTCCTTCCCAAGGAAAAAAGAGTCATGAAACTCGAAAAATACATAGTTGTCATAGCAAAATTGTTTCACAGAGATAAGATTTTTTGTAATTTGAGGGTCATGAAGCAGATTTCGAAGAAGAAATTTGGAGTTAGAAGTAAAGAACTGAGAATCACCAAATTGGGTCACAGAAAGAGCATTGCCATTGCCAATTTTAATGTGTTCATCACCTGAGTAGGGCTCGGTAGAGATGTTGAGATTTTGCATGTCAGAAGTGAGATGATTTGTAGCAGCGGAATCATGATACCATTGTCTATCAGGGAAGGATTGTGCACTGGTATAGCGGGCAGAGAAAGATTTTGGAGCTTTAACATGCCCAACTTTGTTGCACAACTGACAAGTGGGTTTGTTAGAAGATTGGGGAGATTGTTGAAAGGAATGAAAAGAACGGCCCCCACGAGTTCGCCCGCCTCGATGACCTTGACAACCACCTCGATAGTTACTTCGACCACCACGTGGGGAAGAGATAGTGGTGATGTTTGCATAGGGCTGATGAAGAAGACCTTGCTGGATAGAGGTGAGGGAAACTCGACTTTCAAATATAAGGAGAAGGTTGAAGAGCTCAGCAGATGTGATAGGGGTTGGACGGGTAGTAACAACAATGACAAAGGCTTCAAACTCAGACTTTAGACTATTGAGGATGTAGGAAACCACTTCAGAATCTCTTAGTGGTTCACCGGCAGAAGTCATGGTATCGGAAAGGAGACGCACTTTTTGATAGTAATCAGTAATTGAGAGAGAGCCTTTTTTAAGGTTGGTTAGTTGATGGCGCATTTAAAAAATTTTGGCTTGAGATTGAAAAGTGAACATGGTGTCAAGATTGATTCAAAGTTCACGGGATGTGCGAGAAGCAATGGTTTGGGAAGAACAGGTTCGATGAGAGATGAAAGTAGGGCATTGAGGAGCATCTGATCTGTGCGACGCCACTGGAGGTAAGCTGGGTTTGTTTGTGGTTGGGAAGAGAGTGACGATGAGGGAGAAGAAGTTGGAAGTACCAGAGGTGGAGGGGGAGAGGAGCCATCAATGAAGTGGTAGAGTTCTTGGCCATGGAGATAGGGGATGATTTGGGCGCACGCCAAATAAGGTAATTGTCGGAGCTTAACTCAACGGAAACAAGATGAGAGAAATTGCTGGGATGATGGAGGGTGGGGGAAGAATTTTTTTCGGAGGTACCCATGGAGGACGTTAGTCGTTTTTCTGCTCTGTTGCCGTGACAGAGTTTTAAGAAAATGAATATTTGATTCTCATTAATTTTCAAAATAATACTAGTGTTTAAATACACGGCTGTACAGAATCGTTGTAGGCAAAATAGCAAGCGGCTGGTATGCACGCTGCTGTACAGAGAATATTGCAGAGCTTGTTACAACAGACACCTCGCTAGAGCACTACACAATATTTTCATCATAACCGAATCAGCACACAGCCAACCTATTACTCTACGTGACTCCTGAACCTTCTGGAAGCTTGGCTGCTGAGATGGAATTTGATGGATGAGTCATCTTTGAGCTGGAGGTGAGAGTGGTCTGCTCAATATTCTGGAAGTGCAGCAAGTTGAACCTTACACCTGACTTGCTCTTCTTCTTCTCAAGGTGCGAATTTAAGTATCAAAACAAAGAAATGGAAGTGTGTGATCCGAAGTAATGGAGGAGGACTCCCGGCTGGAAACACAAACAGAATTTTCAGAGCAACTGTAGGTTGCCATTCCGTGTAGAACCAAATTTTTCAAGAATGGAAAGCAAAAATCAAAAGCTTACCTATGTTTATCCCTTTCCTTGAGGAGATTTAGGCTAGGGTTCCACCCTTTGAAAGTGAAGAGACGGACAGGAGAGGAGGCCAAGGTAGAGACGCACGAAGGAAAGTAGAAACTGAAAACAAGTGATCTGCGTCCAAGGTAAGGGGCTTTCAGTTAAGGCTAAGTGAAGATGAGGTGGACGGCTGAGATGCAATGCAACGGGAAGATATTTCCTACCTACCAGATCAATTGATGGGATTAAAATGGATTAATTTACTAATACACAAAATAATAATGCTAAAGGGTAGATCAATAACACCAAAAGTACAAATATACCCTTCCTCCTTTTTTTTTTCCTAAGTCTCGTTTAAACATAGAAAATATACATGTTAAAATCAGATTAATGAAGACCCTTATATTTAAAATACATAGAAAATAATTTAATTTAAATAAATGAATAACATAAATTTTTTCCAAGTAGGACTCAGGTATTACATCCACCGACTCAGTAAATAGTGAACCTATACTAGTGTGTAAACATGAGTTCATGCGTATAAAGACAATTCTAAACAAAATAGGGCAGAGGTATTTTCAAAAGCATTTCATTACAATTAGTAATATATACAATAGACTTTCGGCACAAGCATAACTAAAATGTTATCAGAAATATAAACAGAAGCAGAGTCAATGTTTATCCCATGGTAGGGTTGTGCATATCTACAGTTAGTCAAGCAAAACATAAATTACTATTTTGTTACCAAAGTAATGCTCTCAAAACAGGGGCCATGTTTATCTCTGTGCAGAGTTGTACATTCTGCGAATAGGCAATCAGAACATAAACTAACTTTTCATCAAAGTGATTGCACTCAAAATAGTGGGCATCTTTACCCCTGTGGCCGGGTTAGGCATTCTGCAAATTGACAAGTAGAGCATAAATAATTTTGTCATCAAAGTGATTGCGCTCAAAATAGTGCTTGCGCTGAACATAAATCACCTTGTCACCAAAGTGAGTGAACTCAGAAATGAGAGGCCATAATTTTACAATCGTGACAAGGTCGGTCAGACATCATAGGCCACAATTATAGCCCGTGGCAAGGCCCATAACCAAAGTAGAATGAAATATTATGCCTCAAGGTTTTCATATACAATACAATAACATAATAGAATACTGAAAAGACAATAAATATCATATAAATCAAATAAAAATCGAAGACTTCATATTTACATTTTATGCTGTAGAGAAACAGTGTAAAAACATTGCTTATGTCAACACTAGTTAAGATAAAATGTCATATTTTTATGTTCAGATACAGAGATTATTGCAAAAAAATAACCAAGATTGATTTCATAATAACATATGCAAATTTTCATAAAATCAATCTTAATAAGTTTTTGGCAATGTCTAGTATGTATATAGGTACACTGCTTAATTGAACTTTTTAACATTCTCTAAATTTTCTTATATCAATCGTCACCTATAAATTAGGTGACTTATTTAAATTTCTAATTGTATGATAAATCTCTAATTACGCACGAAGTTTGTAATTTAAACTCCAAATACTATAATAATCTATATTTCATAAAGCCTAAAACCATCATAACCCTAAAGATATTTCCAGTTCTAGACATTTATTTTCTTTTGATTTGAATGTAAAATATCATCAACCCTAAACCATTTGTGCGAATTCATGTGACCTGGGACGCTTAAATATAGTAATCCTGGATGCAAATCAAAATTCCCGAACATAAGCTNGGGGGCGCGAGGCACTCACCGCCAAGGGAGGAGCTGCGCGCGACGCGGCGAAGAAGGTCACGGTGGTGAGGCACTGTGAGAGAGAGAGAGAGAGAGAGAGAGAGAGAAACACGGTGAGAGAGGGACAAAATTCATGCAATAGAGATGGTACACGGCGTGTGCATGGAGGTGTTACCGAGAGAGAGGGNCAAAGACTGCTCTTTCGGCTGCATTGGACTATTCGTGGTGATGGGTTCACGGTGGTTTAAGCAAGTATGTTGTTGTGAGAATGAGGGATACGACGTTAAAAGAGTATAGAATATTCTATATTGATTTCTCGAATACAATTACATGTACACTTTCTTATATACACGTGGTACACTACAATCAAGGGCAATTACAATAACTACACGTTAGGAGGACAGCTTGGTGCATGCATGTAACGCCCCGGTCCTGAATGAGTAGGAAAGTTACTAATTGTCACCTAAAATCATATCTCACAGTATAGATATAAACTCAAATTTTTTTATTACACAGATCTCCTTATTTTAAACCAACTACTCAAAAATAATTAACTAAGAACACCATAAAGTCTCAAAATAAACGTCAACCTTCCAAAACCATGATAACAGAGAAAAAAAATTGTTGAATAAACTCTACAAGAATCAAGGTACCCTCCTTATACTTAATCTGCTATGCTTCCACAGTCTACCCATGCATGCTTCCTATTCTTGATCCTCAACTAAAAAATTGAAAACATCTGACAATTTTGTTGAGATAAGGGGTGAGTTATCAACAACNCAATGACTACACGTTAGGAGGACAGCTTGGTGCACGCATGTAATGCCCCGGTCCTGAATGAGTAGGAATGTTACTAACTGTCACCTAAAATCATATCTCACAGTATAGATATAAACTCAAATTTTTTTATTACACATAGATCTCCTTATTTTAAACCAACTACTCAAAAATAATTAACTAAGAACACCATAAAGTCTCTAAATAAACCGTCAACCTTCCAAAACCATGATAACAGAGAAAAAAAAATTGCTGAATAAACTCTACAATAATCAAGGTACCCTCCTTATACTTAATCTGCTATGCTTCCACAGTCTACCCATGCATGCTTCCTATCCTTGATCCTCAACTAAAAAATTGAAAACATCTGACAATTTTGCTGAGATAAGGGGTGAGTTATCAACAACTCAGTAAGTAGAGAACACATACTAGTATGTAAATATGAACATTTTCATAGAGTTTAGAATGCAAAAAAAATATTTGGGCTTCAGAATGCAGATCCCAAAACAAATCAGAATATCAGAGCGACAGTTTCAAAATCATTCGTGAACAAAAGTCCTTCGGTGCAATATAACTGAAACACAACTTATCAAAACAAAGACTACTACTATCATTCGTGGCAGGACCATATACCACTATTATCACTCATGGCAGGGCCATATACCACTTGTATCACCCATGCTAGGGCCGTATACCACTATTATCACCTTTGGGGGGCCTTAATAGAACAGAACAGAAATAGAACGTCATGCCAAAGGTTTTTCAGATGTCACATTATGTCAAAACAGAGTACTATACAGATTCATATCATCTTCTAATAATCAAAACAGATTCAAAGCATCTTCACATAAACAAAGCATATTCAAAACATCTTCACATAACATGCACAATTTTAAGATTTCACATTCACTCTTTTTGCACAGTTCAGAAACAGAATTCAAAAAGTTTTGCTCACGTCTACACCAGTCATGACAAAAAATACTTTCTCTTTTATAAAAATTTCATGAGTAATGCAGAACATATAACTGAGGTTATTTCTACATTTCTTTTTAAAACAAACATTCATATTTCCAGAAATCAACCTTTGTCCATTGCTTCTTACGCAAAGTCCAGAATAAGAACCCTGCTTACTTGGCTGTTCAATTTTTCTGAAAAATCTCACAACAGTGTCAAGCAAGATTGATCGTCACCTAAGCATAATTAATACAAACTATTAACACAAATAAACATACACATCTAAATAAATGACACAATTAAACAACTCCACGACAACAATTTTTTAGTTCTAATTCTTCTAACCTAGTTACTACTAAACCACAAAGTGACTTCTCCAACATTGCCTACTTAAGGGATTCACACTTAAATTCTCTTTTGAACCTAGCCTACAACAAAATATTATAGTGGTGTTTTGCCTTAATTAAAATCAATCTAACTTAAAAAACTAACCCATCAAAAATAATATAATAACAATTTTATATATATTTAAATAATATAAAACCAAGCCTAATTTAAAATATATGCCTAACATAATAATATCTTAACATAAAACCAAGTCAAACACAAGTTCAATATATATCTAGCCCAAAACCCAAAGCCCTTTGTGAACAACCCAATAAAAGAAATCGGCTAACACACTAAGGTGAGCAAGGTAATTAAAACTTCAAAGCTTACCCTTTGTAAAAATAAGTTTACGGAATGAAATATATATATATATATAAGCCCCTTTTTATTTGAGAGAAATGCAAGTGAGAGGGGAAAACAAAGTGTTAGTAGCAAAGGTTACTGAGAGAGGAACGATAGCATGCTTGGGGACAGTGGTTCAAGCCAAAAATCACTGTGGCGCAATCCACTTCCGACGTGCATGGTGGAGAAACACTGAAGAGAGAGAGAGCGTCTCGATAAGACGTCGATTGCTTCGTGTGGCGGCCAGTGGTGTCGTGAACGGACCAAGGCGGCTAGGCATGTCGAGACACGATGATGAGCGCAANCAAAACAAATCAGAATATCAGAGCGACAGTTTCAGAATCATTCGTGAACAAAAGTCCTTCGGTGCAGTATAACTAACACACAACTTATCAAAATAAAGACTACTACTATCATTCGTGACAGGACCATATACCACTATTATCACTCGTGGCAGAGCCGTATACCACTTGTATCACCCATGCTAGGGCCGTATACCACTATTATCACCTATGGGGGGCCTTAATAGAACAGAACAGAAATAGAATATCATGCCAAAGGTTTTTCAGATGTCACATCATGTCAAAATAGAGTACTGTACAAATTCATATCATCTTCTCATAATCAAAACAGATTCAAAGCATCTTCACATAAACAAAACAGATTCAAAACATCTTCACATAACATGCACAATTTTAAGATTTCACATTCACTCTTTTTGCATAGTTCAGAAACAGAATCCAAAAAGTTTTGCTCACGTCTACACCAGTCATGACAAAAAATACTTTCTCTTTTATAAAAATTTCATGAGTAATGCAGAACATATAACTGAGGTTATTTCTACATTTCTTTTTAAAACAAACATCCATATTTCCACAAATCAACCTTTGTCCATTGCTTCTTAAACGAAGTCCAGAATAAGAACCCTGCTGACTTGGCTCTTCAATTTTTCTGAAAAATCTCACAACAGTGTCAAGCAAGATTGATCGTCACCTAAGCATAATTAATACAAACTATTAACACAAATAAACAGACACATCTAAATAAATGACACAATTAAACAACTCCACGACAACAACTTTTTAGTTCTAATTCTTCTAACCTAGTTACTACTAAACCACAAAGTGACTTCTCGAACATTGCCTACTTAAGGGATTCACACTTAAATTCTCTTTTGAACCTAGCCTACAACAAAATATTATAGTGGTGTTTTGCCACAATTAAAATCAATCTAACTTAAAAATCTAACCCATAAAAAAAATATAATAACAATTTTATATATATTTAAATAATATAAAACCAAGCCTAATTTAAAATATATGCCTAACATAATAATATCTTAACATAAAACCAAGTCAAACACAAGTTCAATATATATCTAGCCCAAAACCCAAAGCCCTTTGTGAACAACCCAATAAAAGAAATCGGCTAACACACTAAGGTGAGCAAGGTAATTAAAACTTCAAAGCTTACCCTTTGTAAAAATAAGTTTACGGAATGAAATATATATATATATATAAGCCCCTTTTTATTTGAGAGAAATGCAAGTGAGAGGGGAAAACAAAGTGTTAGTAGCAAAGGTTACTGAGAGAGGAACGATAGCATGCTTGGGGACAGTGGTTCAAGCCAAAAATCACTGTGGCGCAATCCACTTCCGACGTGCATGGTGGAGAAACACTGAAGAGAGAGAGAGCGTCTCGATAAGACGTCGATTGCTTCGTGTGGCGGCCAGTGGTGTCGTGAACGGACCAAGGCGGCTAGGCATGTCGAGACACGATGATGAGCGCAATGAAGCCGACGGTATGGCTTGTGGTNAGTGTCTTGCAAGGTGGTTTCAAGGCGCAGTGGGTGCTTTGTTTTGGCTTGCCTGAAATAGAGGTCTTTATGCATGCCTGAGCTATTTTCATGGTGTCCCATGCACATGGCGTGTTCCTTCCTCTAGCCTAGGGTTCCTTCCACTTGGTAGTGCTGTTAGCAGGTTAAAGCTCGTGGCTCGATTCCTGTGCTTTATACTTCGAGGATTGGCCCCTATAGGTTGGTAGAGCTAGAGGGCCCTTCTCGCTCACCAATGCATTTCTCATATTGCACAAAGCTCGACAAGTCATTTACACTACATTGAGAATAGATGTTAGCAAGTCAGAGCTACGGCTCGGTTCTTGTACTTTATACTTCGAGGATTGGCACTTATAGGTTGGTAGACCTGGAGGGCCTTGCTCGCTTACCAATGCATTTCACATATTGCACAAAGCTTGACAAGTCATTTAGACTGCATTAAGAATAGTTGTTAGCAAGTCAAAGCTCATGGCTCGATTCCTGTGCTTTATACTTTGAGGATTAGCACTTATAGGTTGGCAGAGCCGGAGGGCCCTGCTCACTCTCCAATGCATTTCACATATTGCACGAAGCTCGACAAGTCATTTAGACTACATTGAGAATAGTTGTTAGCAAGTCAGAGCTCATGGCTCAGTTCCTGTGCTTTATACTTCAAGGATTGGCACTTAAAGGTTGGCAGAGCCTAAAGGTCCTACTCCCTCACCAACGCATTCCATATTGCACGAAGCTCGACAAGTCAATTAGATTGCGTTGAGAATAGTTGTTAGCAGGTCAGAGCTCATGTCTCGGTTCTTGTGCTTTATACGTCATGGACTGCCACTTATAGGTTGGCAGATCCCAAGGTTTCTGCTCCCTCACCAATGCATTTCACATATTGCACGAAACTCGGCAAGTCATTTAGACTGCGTTGAGAATAGCTGTGAGTAGGTCAAAGCTCATGGCTCGATTCCTATGCTTTATACTTCGTGGATTGGGACTTATAGGTTGGAAAAGCTCGAGGGTCCTTCTCCCTCACCAACGCGTTCCACAAGTTGCACGAAGGTCGACAAGTCATTTAGACTGCGTTGAGAATAGTTGATAGCAGGTTAAAGCTCGTGGATCGATTCCTGTGCTTTTTACTTTGAGGATTGTCCCCTATAGGTTGGCAGAGCCGGAGGGCCCTTCTCGCTCACCAATGCATCTCTCATATCGCACGAAGCTCGGCAAGTCATTTACACTGCATTGACAATAGATGTTAGCAAGTCAGAGCTCATGGCTCAGTTCATGTGCTTTATACTTCGAGAATTGGCACTTATAAGTTGGTAGAGCCAGAGGGACCTGCTCGCTCACCAATGCATTTCACATATTGCATGAAGCTCGACAAGTCATTTAGAATGCATTAAGAATGGTTGTTAGGAAGTCAGAGCTCATGGCTTAGTTTCTGTGCTTTATACTTATAGGTTGGCGGAGCCCAAAGGCCTTGCTCCCTCACCAAGGCATTTCATATATTGCACGAAGCTCGACAAGTCATTTAGACTATGTTGNTGCTTGCTCACCAATGCATTTTACATATTGCACGAAGTTCGACAAGTCATTTAGACTGCATTAAGAATGGTTGTTAGGAAGTCAGAGCTTAGGGCTCGGTTCCTGTGCTTTATACTTTGAGGATTGGCACTTATAGGTTGGTAGAGTGGGAGGGACCTGCTCGCTCACCAATGCATTCCACAGATTCCACGAAGCTCGACAAGTCATTTAGACTGCATTGAGAATAGTTGTTAGCAAGTCAGAGCTCATGGCTCAGTCCCTGTGCTTTGTACTTTGAGGATTGACACTTATAGGTTGGCAGAGCCCAAAGGTCCTACTCCCTCACAAACTCATTTCGTATTGAACGAAGCTCGACAACTCAATTAGTTTGCATTGAGAATAGTTGTTAGCAGGTCAGAGCTCATGTCTCGGTTCTTGTGTTTTATACGTCATGGACTGCCACTTATAGGTTGCCAGATCCCAAGGTTCCTACTCCCTCACCAACGCATTTCACATATTGTAGAAGCTCGGCCAGTCATTTAGACTGCGTTGAGAATAGCTGTGAGTAGGTCCGAGCTCATGGCTCGATTCCTATGCTTTATACTTTGTGGATTGAGACTTATAGGTTGGCAAAGCTCAAGGGTCCTTCTACCTCACCAACGCGTTCCACATGTTGCACGAAGGTCGGCAAGTCATTTAGACTGCGTTGAGAATAGTTGATAGCAGGTTAAAGCTCGTGGCTCGATTCCTGTGCTTTATACTTCGANTAGACTACATTCAGATTCTTGTTAGGAGGTCAGAGCTCAGGCCTCGGTTTCTGTGCTTTATACTTCGAGGATTGACACTTATAGGTTGGCAGAGCCCAAAGGCCTTGCTCCCTCACCAAGGCATTTCATATATTGCACGAAGCTTAACAAGTCATTTAGACTTTGTTCAGAATAGTTGTTAGCATGTCAGAGCTCTTGGCTCAGGTATTGTGCTTTATAATTCGTGGATTGGCACTTATAGGTTGGTAGATCTTGAAGGCCCTGCTCTCTCACCAACGCATTTCAAATATTTCCCGAAACTCGACAAGTCATTTAGACTGTGTTAAGAATAGCTGTGAGCAGGTCAGAGCTCATGGCTCGGTTACTGTGCGTTATACTTAGAGGATTGACACTTATAGGATGGCAGAGCGCGAGGGCCCTGCTCCCTCACCAACGCGTTCCACATGTTGCACGAAGGTCGGCAAGTCATTTAGACTACGTTGAGAATAGTTGTTAGTAGGTTAATGCTCGTGGCTCGATTCCTGTGCTTTATACTTCGAGGATTGGCCCCTATAGGTTGGCAGAGCCGGAGGGCCCTTCTTGCTCACCAATGCATTTCACATAATACACGAAGCTCGACAAGTCATTTAGACTGCATTAAGAATAGTTGTTAGCAAGTCAGAGCTCATGGCTCGGTTCCTGTGCTTTACACTTCGAGGATTGGCCCTTATAGGTTGGCAGAGCCGAACGACCCTATTTGCTCACCAATGCATTTGTCATATTGCACGAAGCTGGACAAGTGATTTAGACTGCATTGAGAATAGCGATTAGTAGGACAGAGCTCATGGCTCGGTTCCAATGCTTTTTACTTCGTGGATTGGCACTTATAAGTTGGCAGAGCCGGAGGGCCCTGCTAGCTATCCAATGCATTTCACATATTGCACAAAGCTCGACAAGTCATTTAGATTACATTGAGAATAGTTGTTAGCAAGTCAGTCCTCATGGCTCTATTCCTGTGCAATATACTTCGAGAATTGGCAGTTATAGGTTGGCAGAGCCTAAGCGCCCCGCTTCCTCACCAATGCATTCCGTATAGCACGAAGCTCAGGAAGTCATTTAGATGGCATTGAGATTACCTGTTAGCAGGTCAGAGCTCATGTCTCGGTTCCTGTGCTTTATAAGTCATGGATTTCCACCTATAGGTTGGCAAAGCCCACAGTTCCTGCTCCTTTACCAACGCATTTCACATATAGCACGAAGCTCAACAAGTCNATAGGTTGGCAGATCCTGAGGGCCCTGCTCTCTCACCAACGTATTTGAAATATTCCCTGAAGCTTGGCAAGTTAGTTAGGCAGCGTTAAGAATAGCTTTTAGCTAGTCGGAGCTCATGGCTCGGTTCTTGTGCTTTATACTTCGAGGATTGGCACTTATAGGTTGGCAGAGCCCAAGGGCCCTGCTCGCTCACCATTGCATTTCACATATTGCACGATGCTTGACAAGTCATTTAGACTGCATGGAGAATAGCTGTTAGCTGGTCGGAGCTCATGGCTCGGGTCCTGTGCTTTATACTTCGAGGATTGGCCCTTATCGGTTGGCAGAGCCCAAAGGCCTTGCTCCCTCACCAATGCATTCCGTATAGCACGAAGCTCAGGCAGTCACTTAGATAGCATTGAGAATAGTTGTTAGCAAGTCAGTGCTCATGGCTCGGTTCTTGTGCTTTATACTTCGAGGATTGGCACTTATAGGTTGGCAGAGCCCAAGGGCCCTGCTCCTTCACCAACGCATTCCGTATAGCACGAAGCTCAGGAAGTCATTTAGATTGCATTGAGATTACCTGTTAGCAGGTCAGAGCTCATGTCCCGATTCCTGTGCTTTATAAGTCATGGATTGCCACTTATAGGTTGGCAAAGCCCATGGTTCCTGCTCCCTCACCAACGCATTTCACATATAGCACGAAACTCGACAAGTCATTTAGACTGTATTGAGAATAGTTGTTAGCAAGTCAGAGCTCATGACTCGGTTCCTGTGCTTTATACTTCTAGGATTGGCACTTATAGGTTGGCAGAGCTCGAGTGGCCTGCTCCCCCACCAACACATTTTATATATTGCATGTCAGAGCTTTTGGCTGGGGTCTTGTGCTTTATACTTCGTGGATTGGCACTTATAGGTTGGCAGATCCTGAGGACCCTGCTCCCTCACCAACGCATTTCAAATATTTCCCGAAGCTTGGCAAGTCATTTAGACTGCATTAAGAATAGCTTTTCGCAAGTCAGAGCACATGGCTCGGTTCCTGTGCTTCATACTTAGAGGATTGGCACTTTTAGGTTGGCGGAGCCCGAGGACTCTGCTCCCTCACCAAGGCATTCTGTAATCCACGTAACTCGGCAAGTCATTTAGACTTGGTGGAGAATAGCTGTTAGCAGGTCAAATCTCATGGCTTGATCCCTGTTCTTTATTGTTCGTGGTGATCTAGAGACTGGGCTTATCTGATTTAGGCTATTTATAGGAGAGAAAATAACTCAACATTCGAAATTTGTTCATAAAATTTCAACTAATCACAATCTTACATTGTCTGATCTTGGCTTCGATTTTTCTTACAAAGTACTTCCTTAGGTGCTCGGCATTTCATGGGTGTGCAACTTGTGTCCTTCATGATTCTTAAGTTGATAGGAACCAGGTCTTCCGGTTGCTATTACCAGATACGACCCTTCCCACTTGGGGCCTAATTTACCTTGATTCTGAGTAGTAACTCTTGTTTGTTTCAAAACCATGTCCCCCACTTTGAAATTGCGAGGCCGGACTCGCTTGTTCAAATACTGTTCAACTCTCTGCTTGTTGACTGCAGCTCGGCTTACAGCTTCCTCCTTCTTTCTTCCAAGAAATGCAAATTCTCTCACAATTGCGGGTCATTATGATCTGGATCATAATGTTGCACTCGATATGTGGGTACCGCCACTTCAGCTGATATCATGGCTACAATTCCATAGACAAGTGAGAAGGGAGTTTCCCCTCTTCGAGTTCTTTCTGAAGTTCGGTATGCCCACAACATGCTTGGAAGTTCTTCAGCCCATTCCCCCTTCTATGCTCCCAGCTTCTTCTTCAGAATGTTGAGTAATATTTTGTTGGTCGCTTCTACTTGCCCGTTGGCCTGGAGATATCCTGGAGAAGAGTACTTATTCTTGATTCTGAGCTCCAAGCACCACTCTCGATAATGAGAACAATCAAACTACCTCCTATTGTCCGAGATGAAGCTTCGGGGGGTCCCTTCACAATATGTATACAGGGGATTTAACGAAAAAAGATAAGGAATTCATGTGAGTATATTAATTTTAGTAGCTCGATCTCCCAACTTAAGAAATAATTAATTTTTTAAGTAATTATTTAAAGTCCATGATGTAATAAGTCATTGGACGCCACCCCCCCAATTTTAGAGAGAAAAGCTCCAACTTCTCTCTAAACACCCACCCAAACCGAAACTAGCTAGAGGGAGTGGGAGCTTCAGCTCCTCCTCCCTCCCTCCTTCTAGTCCAGTTTTCCAGTACATCCCCTCCCTTTCTGTGTGTTTTTGTTTGGTTTTTTAGGCTAAATAAAGGAGATACGCTGATCTAAAATTTCCTGGTGGCCAAAGTCATACATGTGCCCCACCAGGGGATTCCTCAACTGCCGATCTTCCAGACAACCGAATTCGACTTCAAAAGGAGTGGCATGTCACACCCATGTGCAGGTCAAAGAGCATGCGTGGTGCCCACGCGCCACAACGAGAAATCTTCCGTTGATGCCATGCGCGGCGGCTCCAGCACCAACAACTCCAGTGCCTTCTTGATCGACCGACCAACATACTTCTAGAGTGGTGCGTGTCATTCACACGCCACTATAGCCTCTTTACCCAGTGTTTTTGCATTTTTTGTTGTAGTGTTTTCTAGTGTCTATAATTATTTTTTTGTTTGCGTTAGAAAATAAAAGAAATATGCTATTGGACTTTGTCCATAATAGGAGATCCCCCTCCTTGTGGACGAGGGGGTGGTGTTTTCCTTCTTCTCCTTTCGAGAATGGGGGTGGTTTGTTCCTTCTCCTCCTTCGAAGGATGGGGGTTAGACACCCTTTCCTCCTTTGGAGGTGGGGGATGGTTATCTCTATTTTTCTATAAAGAGGGATACTCTCAGACAAACCAGTTTTGTCAGTAGAGAGTTTCTAGAAGTTAAGACAATGTCCATCACAAAGAAATTTGTGTGCGGGGAAGCTTCCAACATATGTGTAGCTTGGCTTGTAATTTGAGTCACAACTGTAACTTCCTTCATGAAATGAAATGATGTCTGTTTCCTATAAAAACAAAGTCCATGATATATATTATATATAGCAGAAATCATGTATAACTACACTTTATAAAAGAAAAGAAAAGGAAACAGAAACATTAATTGGCGGAACCAAAATCAAAGCTAGAAACAAAAAGGCTTGCACGTACGTGCATGTTTTGCGATGTTGGAGTTGTTTATTGGCATTAACAACCACTTTTGAGTACCAGTAGTTATGTGCTCATATTATTCAATATCAAATTATATATGTTAGCCACCTTATGATCACACACACACACACACACACACACACACACATATTATATATAGCTAGACTTGTGGTTGTTCCATAGCAACTCATTCAATATTCCAAAAGAAAATAGCTACAGTAAAGGGAATTCGAAGCGTGGCCTCTAGAGATCAAAATTCAAGTGACTCTACTATTGTTC
>QEOY01002124.1:109083-134085 GCA_003123805.1 Juglans sigillata
GGACGTGCTCCCTCACCAATGCATTTCATATATTGCATGAAGCTCGACAAGTCATTTAGACTATGTTGAGAATAGTTGTTAGCATGTCAGAGCTCTTGGCTCTGGTCTTGTGCTTTATACTTCTTGGATTGGCACATATAGGTTGGCAGATCCTGAGGGCCCTGCTCTCTTACCAACACATTTCAAATATTCCCCAAAGCTCGACAAGTCGTTTAGACTGTGTTAAGAATAGGTTTTAGCAAGTCAGAGCTCGTGGCTCGGTTCTTGTGCTTTATACTTTTAGGATTGGCACTTATAGGTTGGCAGAGCCCAAATGTCCTACTCCCTCACCAACGCATTCCGTATTGTCCGAAGCTTGACAAGTCAATTATATTGCGTTGAGAATAGTTGTTAGCAGGTCAAGGCTCATGTCTCGATTCCTGTGCTTTATACTTCATGGACTGCCACTTATAGGTTCGCAGATCCCAAGGTTCCTGCTCCCTCACCAACACATTTCACATATTACACGAAGCTCGACAAGTCATTTAGACTGCGTTGAGAATTACTGTAAGTTGGTCAGAGCTCATGGCTCGAATCCTATGCTTTATACTTCGTGGATTGAGACTTCTAGGTTGGTAGAGCTCGAGGGTCCTTCTCCCTCACCAACAAGCTCGACATGTTGCACAAAGGTCGGCATGTCATTTAGACTACGTTGAGAATAGTTGTTAGCAGGTTAATGCTCATGGCTCGATTCCTGTGCTTTATACTTTGAGGATTGGTCCCTATAGGTTGGCAGAGCTGGAGGGCCCTGCTTGCTCACCAATGCATTTCACATATTGCACGAAGCTCGACAAGTCATTTAGACTGCATTAAGAATCGTTGTTATGAAGTCAGAGCTTAGGGCTCGGTTCCTGTCCTTTATACTTCGAGGATTGACACTTATAGGTTGGCAGAGCCCAAAGGCCTTGCTCCCTCACCAAGGCATTTCATATATTGCACGAAGCTCGAGAAGTCATTTAGACTATGTTCAGAATAGTTGTTTGCATGTCAGAGCTGTTGGCTCGGGTATTGTGCTTTATAATTCGTGGATTGGCACTTATAGGTTGGTAGATCCTGAGGGCCCTGCTCTCTCACCAACGCATTTCAAATATTTCCCGAAGCTCGGCAAGTCATTTAGACTGTGTTAAGAAAAGCTTTTAGCAAGTCGGAGCTCATGGCTCGGTTACTATGCTTTATACTTAGAGGATTAACACTTATAGGATGGCAGAGCCCTCGGGCTCTTCTCCCTCACCAACGCGTTCCACATATTGCACGAAGGTCGGCAAGTCATTTAGACTGCGTTGAGAATAGCTGTTAGCAGGTTAGAGCTCATCGCTCAGTTTCTATGCTTTATACTTCAAGGATTGGCCCTTATAGGTTGGCAGAGCCAGAGCGGCCAGCTTGCTCACCAATGCATTTCCCATATTGCACGAAGCTCGACAAGTCATTTAGACTGCATTAAGAATAGTTGTTAGCACGTCAGAGCTCATGGCTCGGTTCCTGTGCTTTACACTTCGAGGATTGGCACTTATAGGTTGGCAGAGCCCAAAGGTCCTACTCCCTCACCAACACATTTCGTATTGCACGAAACTCGACAAGTCAATTAGTTTGCGTTGAGAATAGCTGTTAGTAGGTTAGAGCTCATGTCTCGGTTCCTGTGCTTTATACGTCATGGACTGCCACTTATAGGTTGGTAGATCCCAAGGTTCCTGCTCCCTCACCAACGCATTTCACATATTGCACGAAACTCGGCAAGTCATTTAGACTGCGTTGAGAATAGCTGTGAGTAGGTCAGAGCTCATGGCTCGATTCCTATGCTTTATACTTCGTGGATTGGGACTTATAGGTTGGCAGAGCTCGAGGGTCTTCTCCCTCAGCAACGCATTCCACATGTTGCACGAAGGTCGGCAAGTCATTTAGACTGCGTTGAGAATAGTTGATAGAAGGTTAAAGCTCGTGGCTCTATTCCTGTGCTTTATACTTCGAGGATTGGCCCCTATAGGTTGGGAGTGCTGGAGGGCCCTTCTCACTCACCAATGCATCTCTCATATCGCACGAAGCTCGGCAAGCCATTTAGACTACGTTAAGAATAGCTTTTAGCAAGTGGGAGCTCACGGCTCAGTTCCTGAGCTTTATACTTCGAGGATTGGCCCCTATAGGTAGGCAGAGTCGGAGGGCCCTTCTCACTCACCAATGCATTTCTCATATTGCACGAAGCTTGACAAGTCATTTACAATGCATTGAGAATAGATGTTAGCAAGTCAGAGCTCATGGCTCGGTTCCTGTGCTTTATACGTCGAGGATTGACACTTATAGGTTGGCAGAGCCGGAGGGCCCTGCTCGCTCGACAATGCATTTGACATATTGCACGAAGCTCGACAAGTCATTTAGACTGCATTAATAATAGTTGTTAGGAAGTCAGAGCTCATGGCTCGATTCTTGTGCTTTAGACTTCGAGGATTGGCACTTATAGGTTGGTAGAGCTCGAGGGTCCTTCTTCCTCACCAACGCGTTCCACATGTTGCACGAAGGTCAGCAAGTCATTTAGACTGCGTTGAGAATATATGTTAGCAAGTTAAAGCTCGTGGCTCGATTCCTGTGCTTTATACTTTGAGGATTGGCCCCTATAGGTTGGCAGAGCCGAAGGACCCTGCTCGCTCACCAATGCATTTCACATATTGCACGAAGCTCGACAAGTCATTTAGATTGCATTAAGAATAGTTGTTAGGAAGTCAGAGCCCATGGCTGGATTCCAGTGCTTTATACTTTGAGGATTGGCACTTTTAGGTTGGCAGAGCCCAAAGGACGTGCTCCCTCACCAATGCATTTCATATATTGCATGAAGCTCGACAAGTCATTTAGACTATGTTGAGAATAGTTGTTAGCCTGTCAGGGCTCTTGGCTCAGGTCTTGTGCTTTATACTTCATGGATTGGCACATATAGGTTGGCAGATCCTGAGGGCCCTGCTCTCTCACCAACGCATTTCAAATATTCCCCGAAGCTCGACAAGTCATTTAGAGTGCGTTAAGAATAGGTTTTAGCAAGTCAGAGCTCGTGGCTCGGTTCTTGTGCTTTATACTTTGAGGATTGGCACTTATAAGTTGGCAGAGCCTGAGGGACCTGCTCGCTCACCAATGCATTTCACATATTGCACGAAGCTCGACAAATCATTTAGACTGCGTTGAGAATTGTTGTTAGTAGGTTAGAGCTCGTCGCTCGGTTCCTATGCTTTATACTTCGAGGATTGGCACTTATAGGTTGGCAGAGCTGGAGGGCCATGCTGGCTCTCCAATGCATTTAACATATTGCACGAAGCTCGACAAGTCATTTCGACTACATTGAGAATAGTTGTTAGCAAGTCAGTGCTCATGGCTCAGTTCTTGTGCTTTATACTTCGAGGATTGGCACTTATAGGTTGGCAGAGCCCAAGGCCCCTGCTCCCTCACCAACACATTCCGTATAGCACGAAGCTCAGGAAATCATTTAGATTGCATTGAGATTACCTGTTAGCAGGTCAAAGCTCATGTCCCGGTTCCTGTGCTTTATAAGTCATGGATTGCCACTTATAGGTTGGCAAAACCCATGGTTCCTGGTCCCTCACCAACGCATTTCACATATAGCACATGACTCGGTTCCTGTGCTTTATACTTCTAGGATTGGCACTTATAGGTTGGCAGAGCTCGAGGGGCCTGCTCCCCCACCAAAGCATTTTACATATTGCATGTCAGAGCTCATGGTTGGGGTCTTGTGCTTTATACTTCGTGGATTGGCACTTATAGGTTGGCAGATCCTGAGGGCCCTGCTCCCTCACCAACGCATTTCAAATATTCCCCGAAGCTCGGCAAGTCATTTAGACTGCATTAAGAATATATTTTCGCAAGTCAGAGCTCATGGCTCGATTCCTGTGCTTTATACTTGGAGGATTGACACTTTTAGGTTGGTGGAGCCTGAGGGCTCTGCTCCCTCACCAAGGCATTCTGTAATCCACATAACTCGGCAAGTCATTTAGACTTGGTGGAGAATAGTTGTTAGCAGGTCACAGCTCATGGCTCGGTCCCTGTTCTTTATTGTTCGTGGTGATCCAGAGACCGGGCTTATCTGATTTAGGCTGTTTATAGGAGAGAAAATAACTCAACATTCGAAATTTGTTCATAAAATTTCAACTAATCACAATCTTACATTGTCTGATCTTGGCTTGGATTTTTCTTACATAGTACTTCCATAGGTGCTCGGCATTTCATGGGTGTGCAACTTGTGTCCTTCATGATTCTTAAGTTGATAGGAACCAGGTCTTCCGATTGCTGTTAACAGATACGACCCTTCCCACTTGGGACCTAATTTACCTTCATTCTAAGTAGTAACTCTTGTTTGTTTCAAAACCATGTCCCCCACTTTGAAATTGCGAGGCCGGACTCGCTTGTTCAAATACTGTTCAACTCTCTGCTTCTTGATTGCAGCTCGGCTTACAGCTTCCTCCTTCTTTCTTCCAAGAAATGCAAATTCTCTTGCAATCGCTGGTCATTATGATCCGGATCATAATGTTGCACTCGATATGTGGGTACCGCCACTTCAGCCGGTATCATGGCTACAATTCCATAGACAAGTGAGAAGGGAGTTTCCCCTCTTCGGGTTCTTTCTGAAGTTCGGTATGCCCACAACATGCTCGGAAGTTCTTCAGCCCATTCCCCCTTCTATGCTCCCAGCTTCTTCTTCAGAATGTTGAGTAATGTTTTGTTGGTCGCTTCTACTTGCCCGTTGGCTTGGGGATATCCCGGCGAAGAGTACATAGTCTTGATTCTGAGCTCTGGGCACCACTCTCGATAATGAGAACAATCAAACTGCCTCCTATTGTCCGAGATGAAGCTTCGGGGGGTCCCGAAGGTGCAGATTATAGATTTCCAGAGGAAATTTCTAATTGCTCGAGCCATAATTGTTGCTAGAGTTTTTGCTTCCACCCATTTCGTGAAATAGTCTACTACCACCACGACAAATTTTAACCCCCCTTTGCCCGCAGGGAGTGGGCCAATGAGATCCGACCCCCATTGCGCGAAGGGCCATGGGGTGGTGACAGAAGTGAGTTTTTCGCCGCCGGCCGTGGGGGGGGGGGGGGGGGNATACCCTTCCGCTCGCATGATTCCCACAAACTCCTTCATGTATCTGTGCTAACACATATTGAGTCTGTTCGGAGGAAATGCATCTTAATAGAGGCTCGGCGTAGCCTCTTTTGTATAGAACCCCCTCCACCAATGTGAACCGAGCTGCTCAGTTCCTAATTTTCCAGGCTTCCTCCCGATCATCAAGAAGGATTCCTTCTGGGGGTTGTAGGACCTCGATAGTCGACACACGAATTCCCATTGCTGCCACGTCAATGGTTTGAATTATAATGTGATCTAGGAGTGGGAATTCTTCTTGCTCTGAGGCAGCCTTGACAAGCCGATCTGCCTCTTTGTTCTCTCCTCTTGGAATTTGTTGGATGACAGAATACTGGAAGAGATCCCACTCTTCCCCTACCTGTTGAAGATATCTTTTCAAATTTTCTCCTTTAGTAAGGAATTGTCTAGTTACCTGCCCCACTACTATCTGAGAATCAACCTTTACTTCAACTTCAGTTGACCCCAATGATCTGGCAATTGTTAGACCTGACAAGAGTGCTTCATACTCTGCTTCGTTATTGGTGACTTTGAATCCGAGCTTGAGCACGTAATCAAGTTTTTCTCCCGAGTCTATTATTATATGAACTCCTACTCCTCCTCCGAACTAGCAGGAAGAGCCATCCACGTACACCTGCCACAGCTTGCCCTGGGGCATAAGGACTATTTCCTCTGGAAAATTCAAGAATTTGGCTACAAAATCTGCTAACACCTGGCCCTTTATAGCGGTGCGTGGAAGACACTCGATCTCAAACTCGCTTAGCTCGACCGCCCAGCTAGTCATTCGACCAGAAGTATATGGTTTCTGCAATATTTTTCTCAAGGGAACATCAGTTTGGTCCTTTATTGGGTGAGCTTGAAAGTAGGGCCTTAACCGTTAGGTAGTGATCACAAATGTGAATGCCAACATTTTCGTCCGAGGGTATCTGGCTTATGCCCCTCGAAACACCCAGCTCACATAATAAACTGGGTGTTGAACTCCTCCTTCTACTCAGGTCAACATGAAGGACACCACATTTGGCGATACGACCAAGTAGATGGTCAGGTCTTCTCCTTGCATGGTTTGGCTGAGCAAAGGTGGATGAGCCAAGTATTCCTTCAACTCATTGAAGGCCCTTCCACAATCTTCATCCCATTCTTGTACATTTCGCAGGACCTTGAAGAAAGGACGGCACCGGTCGATTGACTTTTCAATGAAGCAGCCTAGAACTGCTATCCTTCCAATCAGTTTTTGAACTTTGTTGATAGTTCGGGGTGGGGGCATGTCCACAATCGCCTTAATTTTTCTGGGATTAGCTTCAATTCCTCACTCAGAGACCATGAAGTCCAATAATTTTCCCAATACATAGACTTCCATGTTTCTCCCGATCTGATTTTTGAACATTCAGTTGACCAGACGTTGGTATGTTACTCCTACATTCTTGAGACCAAACGACATGCTCTGTAGCAATAAAGTCTTCTATCGATGATAAATGCCATTTTTTTCTCATCATCGGGGTTCATCCTGATCTGATTGTAGCTAGAGTATGCATCCATGAAGCTGAGCAAGGTGTGCCCAGCCATCGAGTCCACTATCAAGTCTATCCTAGGAAGGGGGAAGCAATCTTTAGGGTAGGCTTTGTTTAAGTTGGTGAAGTCGACACACATTCTCCATTTCCCACTTGCCTTTTTGACCAGTACAACGTTGGAGAGACATTCGGGATAGTGAACTTCCCAAATGAACCCCGCAGTTGGAAAGTGTTCCACTTCTTCAGCAATGGTCGCATATTTCTCCGCACTGAAACTACGGCGCTTTTACTTCACTCTTTTGGCCTCGGGGTTTACACCGAGGTGGTGTTCTATTACCGATCCATCGATACCCGGCATCTCTTCATGGCACTAGGCGAAGACATCACGATGTTCCATAAGTAGTTGCTTCATGGACTGGCTTAGCTCGACGAACATTTTAGATCCCATTCACACAGTCCGCTCTAGCTTTTCAGGATCCATTGGTATCAACAGTAGCGGCTTGTTGGGTTCCCCCTGCCTTAGTGTCTCTTCATCCCAAACTTCACGATCTAGTTCATTTACGGCCCAGGGTGGAGGAATGTCTAGCTCGTTGAGCTCTGCCTACCTTAGTACCTCTTCGTCCCCTACCTCTCGGTCTAGTTCGGTCTGAGCCAGAGGTGGAAGTGTGACTACTTCCATGCAGCCTTGCTCTATAGTTTGTATAGATATCGCCTTTGACTTCATCTCCCGAGTGTAGCAATCTCTTGCGGTCTACTGTTCGTCACGCATTTCTCCTACTCCCAATGGGGTCGGGAATTTTACCTTCAGGTGATATGTGGAAGTCACAGCCTTCATTTGGTTTAAGGATGGGCGTCCGAGTATCACATTGTACGAAGAAAAGGCCTCCACCACCAAGATGTCTATCATGACAGATGTTGTTTTGGGAGCGGTTCCTACCAATACAGACAAAGCGATTACTCCGATCGGTTGGACGGTGTCACCTGTGACGCTTTTGTGGGTCGTAGGTGCTGGCTACAACCTATCGGGAGTGATCCTCATCTTAATGAATGCTTCCCAAAAGAGGATGTCGCCTGAACTGCCATTGTCGATTAATACTCTTTTGGTCTAATAGTTAGCAATCTACGTTGTTACTACCAGTGCAACATCATGAGGGCGCGACAAACCCTCTCCATCTTCTTCGTTGAATGTCACTAGATACTCTTCGGACGGGTTTCTACTATTGTGAGACGGTCGTTGGGCAAAGAATACTTCTTCGTACTTGGCCCTCCTTTCATGGGCCTTTCGTGCTGAGGAAGTCGTTCCCCCAGCGTATCCTCCAGCTATGGTGTTGATTTTGCCTATGGGGGTTCTTCTCTTCTTGAGTTTTCTTGTCGCGGGTTCTCTTCACCGGGGTTCGCGGTTCTTCTTCTATCAGGGCTTCTATTATTCCTTCGAGCAGGATTATAGTCTTTTTGAGTCGATCCTTGTCTCTTCGAACGAGGCTTCGGTCCTGGTTTCTCCAAGAGTAGGGGAGGTAGTCCTATCGTGGCTCATCCCTCTCGTCTTTATATTGGTTGGCACGAATATCTGGGCCGTCAAATCTTCTCCACTTCGTATAGCAATCTTGCGTGTCATGTCCACTACTCCTATGGAAGGAACAATATTTGGGGTGCGATAAGCTTTGTCTTCGCTCTTCATGTTGACTTAGGTCCTCCTTAGCTTCTACCGTTAGATTAGAATGTATACGGGGGCTAGGTTTTCCTTTGCCCTTGGTTTCATAAGTCCTCTTCTTGTAGACCCCTTGGTTTGACCCTTAATGCCGGTCTGCCATTTTCTTGTCCACCTTCTCCAAGTCACTCCTTCTGGGTGTCGTTAGCACTTGGAGTGTATCCTCTCCGTTTATGTAACCGTCTGCTTGGTCCATGAATTCCCTCAGGATTGATGGAGTCTTTTAGGCAATCTCTGTCATAAAAGGGTTACGAGGCCAGACCCCACCTAACAATGTGAACAGAGTGATCTTCTCGTCTTGGTTGTCTATCGTCATCCATTTTTTGTTGAAGTGAGAGTGGTATGACTTAAGGCTCTCATCATCCCTCTGCTTAACAATCAACAATTAGGCCGCTGGCCTTTTCCTCGTTCGGCTGGCCATGAACTGTGTTAAGAATCGAAGCGCTAGTTCGTTGAAACTATCTACGATTCTAGGTCATAGAGAACCGAACCATACTCGTACTGCCCCCTTCAGAGTGAGGGGGAAAGACCTACATGCAATCTCACTGGGGAAGCCGTGGAGAGTCATATGGGCCTTGAAGGTCTCCAAGTGTTCCAACGGGTCCTTTGTCCCATCATACGCTTCCATCTTAGTACTTTAAACTTTAGAGGTATTGGTACTGCCAAAATCCCTGTGTTGTACGGTAGTTCAGCATTGGTGAGTAGCTGGTCCACCGTGAAGGTTGACCTATCTGCTTTGCTACTTCTATCTGGATTTGGAGATTGCTTTTGCATCGTTCTTCTTCTCCAGTGGTTGCATTAGGCTGAGGATGGTCCCCAGAGTGATGACTCTATTGGTTGGCCTCAGTTTCTTCGCCATTCCTTTGTAAGGCAATGTTCTCTTGTCGGAGGGTCTCCATGTCTATCATGAGTTTCTGTATTGCTTCATTTTGCTGATTGAATCTTGCTTCCATTAGTTCGGATTGCATCATTTCATGCTGTGAATGCTTAGAGCGGGTTGTTGCCTGCATACGAAGGACACGCTAGTTATGGGACAACAGAGATCCCACAGACGGCGCCACAGTTGATGTGGTGTTTCACGGGCCTGGGAAGCTTCACGCTCCCCGTATACGAGCAATGACCTGCACAATAACTATGGGGGCAACCTCGAGGTCCATTGATCCTCTAATACTTAAGTCAGTAAAAGTGAAGGAGATGATAAACAAATAACAAAGATGAGAACATAAAGTGCTGGTGATAGATTGATTTAGTAAGTACCTTGTTCGCTGCTGGTAGTGTCTTATTTATAGTTATCGACCAGATCCCCACCATAATGGGGTGTTGCATAGCAGGAGATAATGCATGTGCTATAGATTCACTGAGCTACTCCTATGCTGTCACCTCGCCGAGCTGTGAGGGGCTCAGGCTCGCTGTGTGTTGCTCGGGCCTTGAATCGCATTGAATGTGGCAGGCCTTCGCAATCTGACTTGAAACTTGGCCTGATACTTGCTGATTTGATGCATGTATTCCTTATATTCCCCTTCAAACTTGGTTGTGGTTGAGGGCAAGTTTGTTTTGCAGCTGCTTAAATTGTGGCTTAAAAAGAGGCTTGGTGAAGATGTCAGCCAGCTGGTTAGTTAAGGGAACAAATTTTGTTTCCAGTGACCCGAGAGCTACCCTTTCCCTGACATAATGATAATCAAGCTCTATATGCTTGGTTCGAGCATGTAGGATTAATGGTCATATATAATGCACTCAAATTATCACAATGCAGTGACAGAACCTTGGTTAATGGAACACCAAGATCTTTGAGAAGTAAGGACAACCATGTTAACTCTACTGCAGTAAAGGCCATAGCCCTATACTCAACTTTAGCACTTGATCTTGACACTGTAGGTTGTTTCTTTGCACTCCAAGGTATACAATTACCTCCAAGAAAGGTGCAAAATCCTGTTGTAGACGTTCGTGTAGTTGAGCAACCAGCCCAATCTGCACCTGAAAAACCATATAGATCAAGTGAACTATTGGATAGAATTCGAATACCAAGAGTAGCATTGCCTTGTAGGTATCTTAAGATCCTCTTAACCATCTGAAAATGGGTTGTTGTTGGAGCTTGCATAAACTGGCAAACATAGTTCACACTGTAGGAAATATCTGGTCTTGTAAAGGTGAGATATTGCAAACCTCCCACGAGACTTCTATAGGTTTTGACATCAGTAAATAATTCCTGGGAACCAGATTTTTGTTGTGCTTTTGTTGGCATTGGAGTTGATAATGGCTTGCTCTCATGCATACTAGCTAGAGTGAGGAGGTCCACAATGTACCTTTGCTGTGAGAGAAAAAGATTAGAACCATATTTGTGAACCTCAATGCCCAAAAATTGATGGAGAAACCCAAGGTCTTTAATTAAGAACTGAGTACTGAGCTGTGTGATTAGCAACTGAATTCTTTGTGGATTATCACCAATCACCACCATATCATCTACATAAAGGAGTAGAATTAGTATCCCATGTTCTGAGTGTGAAACAAAGAGACTAGGATCTGCTGCACTCGAGTAAAAACCAAGTTGAAGGAGATAATCACTGAGCCTATCAAACCAGGCTCTAGGGGCCTGTTTGAGACCATACAAAGCTCTTTGTAATTTGCATACATGCAGTGGATTATCTTTATTGATATATCCTGGAGGTTGATGCATAAAAACAGGTTTGTTAAGATAGCCATGTAGAAAGGCATTCTTAACATCAAGTTAGTGAAGTGGCCAATTTTTAACGGTAGCAATTGTAAGAACAACTCGAATGCTAGCAGGCCTTACAACAGGAGAGAAAGTTTCTGAAAAATCCACACCATCCACTTGACTGAACCCCTTTGCAACCAGTCGAGCTTTGAGCCTTTCTAGTGTGTTATCTGCTCTAAGTTTAGCCTTGACACCCACTTGCATCCAATTACATTCATCTCAAGTGTTCGTGGAACTAATTCCTAAGTGTTGTTCACAGCAAGAGCTTTCAATTCTTCTTCCATTGCAGCAGACCATCCAGGGTGATTTCTTACAGCTTTGATGGTTTTTGGTTCAGCTGGTATTTTCACCAGATTATGCAAATTTGCATATCTTGGATTTGGCCTATGAATACCACTTCTGGCCCTGGTGTGCATCTGATGTTGTAATGGTGGAACTTGCAACACTGGTTCAGCAACAGACTGTGATGGGGAACCTGCTTGAGAAACATTGTGAGATGAAGTTGGAGAAGGAGAACTGCTTGATACTTGTTGAGTTGAAAATGGAGGTTCAACATCATTTTGAGGGAAATTGGCATTAGGAGGTGCAAAGGAAGAAGGTGGTGGCTGATTATCATTGTGACATTCCTCAAAACTTGAAAAATCTCCTTCAACAGGAGGAGAGGCATACAGCTGAGTAGGTTGTGAGTATGGCAAGACAGACTCATCAAAGACAACATGCCTTGAAATATAAATCCTACCAGCAGGTGGATAAAGACACCTGTAGCCTTTATGCTTGCTATTGTACCCAATGAAAACACAAGGCCATGACTTTGGTTCTGGTTTATTGGATCGATAGTCTCCAAGATATGGAAAACATCTAGAACCAATTATTCTAAGCACTGTATAATCTAGATGCTTGCATAGAGTCTAAGAAAAGGAGAGTCCATGTTAAGCAAAGAAGAAGGTAGCCTGTTTAGAAGAAAAACAACAGTAGAAAAGCAGTATAACCAGAATCTGTTTGGGAGTTTAGCATGAAACATCAATGTTAAGCCTAAATTTGTTATGCTTCGATGTTTCCTCTCAGCTTTGCCATTTTGTTTTGGTGTTTTAGGGCAAGCAGATTGGTGGATGATGCCATGGTTTTGAAGATAAGTGATAAGGTTTTTGTCATTAAACTCACCACCTTCATCACTTTGAAAAACTTGTATTTTGGCATTAAACTGACAAGTAACCAGTTTATGGAATTGAATAAAAGCCTTAAACAGTTCAGATTTATGCTTTAATGGAATTAACCGAGAAAAGTTGGTAGCCTCATCAATGAAAATAGCATAAAATCTAAATTTCTCTCTAGAAGGAATGGGAGCTGGTCCCCATAGATCACAATGTATATTTTAGAAAGGAACATTGATATTATTTGTTCTACGAAGAAAAGGAAATTTTGATGCTTTCCCCATTTGACAACTTGTACTATGGAATTTTGTTTAAAATCAAATGAAATAAGCTTATTATTGTAAAGATAATCAATAACTGTAGAGTTTGGAGGTCCCATCCTCAAGTGCTAGCTCTCCTTATTTGTGCTAGCTCTCCTTATTTGTTTTTCGAAATCTAGAGGAGAAGTAGGTCTGTTTTTCTAGAAGAGTTGAAGTTGCAGCATTAAAACATATAGGCCCTTCTGTTTCCTCCATGTTGCCACTGTCCTCTGTGTCTTCCTGTCCTTTATCACAAAACCATTGACATCAAACTCAAACTTTAATGGATAATATGATATTAACCTACTAACTGATAGCAAATCTTTCTTGATGTTAGGTACCACAAGAACATTATTTAACTGAACTTTAGGTGGGGTAGAACCAATCATGGCCTGACCAGTATGAGTAATAGGTAAGATTTTTCTATTTCCAACCATTATACCATCATGACCAGTATAGGGAATCACAGAATGGAGGGTACCTTGATTTGCTGTCATGTGGTCAGTAGCTTCAGTGTGTGTCTGGATGCCAAGAGGCTTCTGCTGGTTCTTCTAACTTCATTGCTGCAAAACTTTGAGGAGGATTATCATTTGCAAGGGAATGATTAAATCTATCAAAACACTTCAAGGCTGTGTGGTTTCTTTTATGATAGATTTGACGAACAAGTTCTTCTCTTGGTTCAGGTTTGTTATTGCTAGAGCCTCGAGAGTTGTTGTGGGAAGCTTGGCCCTGATTGAAACCTTGAGAGGTATTGTTGGAGGCTTGGTCCTGATTTGATGCTTTGGATCCATGTGAGTTTCCTTAAGCAAAACCTCATCCCTTGGAAGTGAAGGAACCATTTTGTTTCTTGTTTTTGTAAGACTTATGTACATAGAACACCATTGATGCAGAAGGAGCATCAAGTTTGTACCTGTCAGCATAACTTTCAAGTAAGGTTACTACCTCAAAATATGAAGGGACATGAGGCCTCATCATTGTGGCTGTAAAGACCTCAAAATCCTTGCCAAGACCATTGAGCCACCAAGACTTTCTGTGGTCAGAAATTGGCTTGTCAATAGCTACAAGCTCATCACAAATGGTCTTGAATTTTCTGAGAGAATCACTAAAGGAATCAGATCCTTTGGTGATAAAGGTGAGTCTTTGCTTAAGAGCACGACTTCGTTCTGAGGATACTCTTGCAAAAGCATGAACAAGAGCATTCCAGACTTCTAAGGCAGTGTTTCACCCAACGACAATGCCTAAGACCTCGTCAGAAAGTGTTGCTGTGAGCCAACCTTTGACCAGCCTCTCAGACCTGCGCCATTTCTGATAGATTGTATGTGGCTGAGAAGTGGAGGACTCATCAAGGATGAGTTGTGGTGGAGCTTGAATTTCACCATTGATGAACCCTTGGAGATCATAAGTCTGAAGTATGTTCAGCATTTGGGTTTTCCATAGCAGAAAATTGGTGGAGTTAAGTTTGAGAGAGACATAGTTTGAAACATTTTGTGAAACTGGGTATGGGTAGGGATCTGAATTATCAGAAGACACAAAAGATGATGATGAAGTCATTTTCAAAGGAAAAAAAAAAAAAGCACCACTCTCTGTCAATACATTGCGGCTCTTGATACCATGAAGAAATATTGAGATGAAAACTATCTCATGCATTTAGATAGAGAGGGTGTATATTATTAACATAAATAGGAAATTACAATCTGTTATCTAAGGAATTTATACACAAGTAAAGGAATAAGTATGAGCTGAGATGAAGGAGAAAAATAAAACAGCCTAGACTTTCCTATAATAGACTAACAACTGATTATATGCATATGTACTATGATTTAGCAATCTGACTTGATACTTGGATTGATACTTGCTGATTTGATGCATGTATTTCTTATACCTTCTGCTCTGGGCTACATTGAATGCAGCACGCCTTCTACTCTGGGCTGCATTGAATGTAGCATGGTTTCTACCCTAGGTCGCCTTAAATGCGGCATACTTTCTACCTTGGGCCGTATTAAATGCGATATGCTTTCTGTCCCAGTTCCCTTCCATCTGGTTACGCCGTGTTCCTTCCTTCCCATGCTTTGCCTACATCTTTTGTCCCGTCGGTATGGTCCGACCAGAGTTTCCTACCCGAGCCTTGATCTAAGTATTACCTGTTTGACCCAAACCAAGTGATATGGCTGGGCCTTGCCTCTGGCCATATCCAACCCAGACCATACATCTGGGTTGTGACCTGGGCCCATTGTTTGGCCCAACATAGGGGATTTTCTCCCTTCGCAATATGTATACAGGGGATTTAACGAAAAAAGATAAGGAATTCATGTGAGTATATTAATTTTAGTAGCTCGATCTCCCAACTTAAGAAATAATTAATTTTTTAAGTAATTATTTAAAGTCCTTGATGTAATAAGTCACTGGACGCCCCTCCCCCCCACCCAATTTTAGAGAGAAAAGCTCCAACTTCTCTCTAAACACCCACCCAAACCGAAACCTGCTAGAGGGGGTGGGAGCTTCAGCTCCTCCTCCCTCAGTCCTTCTAGTCCAGTTTTACAGTACATCCCCTCCCTTTCTGTGTGTTTTTGTTTGGTTTTTTAGGCTAAATAAAGGAGATACACTGATCTGAAATTTTCCGGTGGCCAAAGTCATACATGCGCCCCACCAGGGGATTCCTCAACCGCCGATCTTCCAGGGGACCGAATTCGACTTCAAAAGGAGTAGCATGTCACACCCATGTGCGAGTCAAAGAGCGTGCGTGGTGCCCACGCGCCACAACGAGAAATCTTCCATTGATGCCATGCGCGGCGGCTCCAGCACCAACAACTCTGGTGCCTTCTTGATCGACTGATCGACATACTCCTAGAGTGGTGCGTGTCATTCACACGCCACTATAGCCTCTTTAGCCAGTGTTTTTGCATTTTTGTTGTAGTGTTTTCTAGTGTCTATAATTATTTTTTTGTTTGTGTTAGAAAATAAAAGAAATATGCTATTGGACTTTGTCCATAATAGGAGATCCCCCTCCTTGTGGATGAGGGGGTGGTGTTTTCCTTCTTCTCCTTTCGAGGATGGGGGTGGTTTGTTCCTTCTCCTCCTTCAAAGGATGGGGGTTAGACACCATTTCCTCCTTTGGAGGTGGGGGATGGTTATCTCTATTTTTCTACAAAGAGGGATACTCTCAGACAAACCAGTTTTGTCAGTAGAGAGTTTCTAGAAGTTAAGACAATGTCCATCACAAATAAATTTGTGTGCGGGGAAGCTTCCAACATATGTGTAGCTTGGCTTGTAATTTGAGTCACAACTGTAACTTCCTTCATGAAATGAAATGATGTCTATTTCCTATAAAAACAAAGTCCATGATATATATTATATATAGCAGAAATCATGTATAACTACGCTTTATAAAAGAAAAGAAAAGGAAACAGAAACATTAATTGGCCGAACCAAAATCAAAGCTAGAAACAAAAAGGCTTGCATGTACGTGCATGTTTTGCAATGTTGGAGTTGTTTATTGGCATTAACAACCACTTTTGAGTACCAGTAGTTATGTGCTCATATTATTCAATATCAAATTATATATGTTAGCCACCTTATGACCACACACACACATACTATATATAGCTAGACTTATGGACTCATTCAATATTCCAAAAGAAAAATAGCTACAGTAAAGGGAATTCGAAGCGTGGCCTCTAGAGATCAAAATTCAAGTGACTCTACTATTGTTCGAAGATCCACAAATTACAAACCTACAATTTGGTACTATGATTATATCCAATCACTGAAAAGTGAATATGTGGTACATTTTGCTATTTATACTGTTTATTAATACTGGTGTTAGAATTAATTGTATATATATTTTTGGATTATCGGTAATAAGCTGATAAGACAATTGGATACTCAGGGAGTTTCATGCACCAGAAAACTTGCTGAGCTGAAGGGAGAAGTGACAATGATGTTTCATAAAGTGTTGGAGCATCCAAAGCAACTTGATCTTGTTGATATCTTGCAAAGACTTGGAGTGTCTTACCACTTTGAGGGTGACATAAGGAGGATATTGAAGAAATTATGCAATACTAGTACTCATGATGGTGATGTGTGTAAGAATGAGAGTTTATATACCACATCTCTTGAATTTAGACTGTTAAGGCAAAACGGATATAATGTTCCTCAAGGTAAAGTGGTAAACAACATATGATCGAGTTGATTTTTTGAAATTACCCAAGTACCCCTAATTATGCACGTTAATGCTAAACAAAAGCTATTAGCTCGGATTAGTAACCAATATAAAATATTAAGAGTATTAACACAATAATTTGATTATGAAGGGAAATCCTTTGAAGAACTCATTAAAGGTAAAACCCTATGGGGCAACCAAATCCAGGAAAATCAATTTTATCGATTGAGAATATTACAAGTAAAATGTTTACAAAACCTTTGTAACTAGACACATTTACCCAAGACACGCGATTCACTTGTCTTCTACCGCAGTAAGTAGTCAGAACTTCTAACCCTCTACAATCTTTGTATTTCCTACTGGAACCTCTAGTGGTTGAACTCAAACACGACAACTCCCCCTTGGAGTATGCTCTCACTCAATCCTACAGACTGAGCTTTTTTGGAAAATCCTTCTANCTTGCACGATTTCTTTAAGTTCTACCCAGATCTTCAAGCTTTCAATAATTGTGAATATGTGCTATTCAAGTGTTGTCTAAAACCCTCAGCCGACTCCTATATAAATAGGCAATGTTGTGATTGATTTGGAGAATGACTCCTCTAACAAGTTTATCCAAAATCTCAGTAAGATACTTTGCTAACTATTTGCGAACATCTCGGACTGGATCACTTCTTTTGGATTGCATCGAGTTTGAATCAGCTTCAATTTCTTCAATAAATCTTGCATCTTTATCTCTTCAATTGACTCTTAGACATGAAATATATATAAGAATCTTGTAGACTCTTATCTTATATTATAAACAAGATTTTATAAGAGTGACAATTCAAACACTTATCCTTATCGGATAACTTCTTATTCAAATACTCATCCTTATCGGATGCAATCCTAGAGTCTTATTTAAAATTACATTCATCCATAATTTGAATTAAATACAAGCTCATATAATCCTAGCCAAACATAAATTACATTTACATTCTTCAATATATATAAGAAAGATCTTACACACCACTGTCCTTGAACCATGATGATAATATTGCTTTTAATTTTCATTCTTTTTTCAATATATATATATATATGGAATCGTCACCCATCATTTAAAGTCAACAACTGGTGAGATTTGTTGATTGTAGAGATTTTTAGTGATTTAAAAAATGAAAAGGGAAATTTCAAGGAATGTCTTTGTGATGATGTTGAGGGAATATTGGCTTTCTATGAAGCCTCATTCCTTTTGATAGAAAGTGAAAGCATCATGGAGGAAGCAAGAAATTTTGCAACCAAACATCTCAAAGAATACGTGAACCAAAGCAACGATCAAAATCTTTGTGCAAGGGTGAACCATGCCCTGGAGCTTCCATTGCATTGGAGGATGCCAAGGTTAGAAGCAAGGTGGTTCATTGATGCATATAGGAGCAAGGAAGATACGAACTCTATCTTGCATGGGCTTGCAGAATTGGATTTCAACATGGCACAAACAGTCCATCAAGATGACCTGAAAGAAGGGTCAAAGTAATAATCATTATTATCCTCATATTGTTTTTATTTGCATCACAACAAGATTAACTATGAAGATGTTTACTTGATATATAATTCAAAAATAGTAAAATGCATTGCTTGAGTTCTAAAATTGATATGGTTTTCTTTGGTTCATATAAATGTGGTGGAGACACACTGGTCTTGGAGACTTGAGCTTTGCAAGGTATAGATTGATGGAGAATTTCCTATGGAGAATGGGAGTATCATTTCAACCTCGGCTTGGATATAATAGGAGTGTTAACAAAAGTCAATGCACTAATAACAATAATAGATGATGTGTATGATGTAAAGGTAAATATGCAGATACATGCAGACAGTATATTGGATGACATAGCATAACACACATTAGACAATATACATCATCAGAATAGTCATAATATTCACAGTTTCACAAACTAAGCTACACACATAATCCCATCCTCAATCTGGCCCATGGCCCAATTCCAACCTTTACTACGATTTTCAATCCCAACACTTCGTCGAGCCCAAGGCCCATCTCAACACAACCAGAATGCAAACAATGTTATTGATAAATGGATGTCATAATCCCAAGGGTTGCATTGGAGAGGTACTTACAATGCGATCAAGCAATTCTGGAAGATCAAGCATGCGTCAATCTATGGGTCCCACGATTGGACAAGCATGCGCATTGTGAGGTGGCACCAAAAGTGGTAGAGTAACAACGGGGCAAAGGTGGGGATGGGCTACAGCTCTCAGGTTGGGTGGATTTGTGAGATAGAGATTGCAAAAAACTACGAGAGGTGGGTTCTTAGGGGTGGTTGTGTGGCCTTGAGAAGGCAGCTTGGGGAGGCTGAGCACAGTGGCGCTAGGGCAAAAATAGCCTTAAAGGCTTCTGGAATGGGGATTTGAGAGAGAGGAAGACGGTGGTGATGAGTTTGAGAGAGGGATAGGAAGCTTGGAGATGGCTTCGAAAGGGAGAAGCCCGAATGGGGGTCCTTGGCAATCGCAGCCACCACTACAATTGGGGGTGGTGAACGATGCATGGTCTACGAGAGACCCACGCGTGGCATGCAACCAATGGCCACCAGCGGTGGTGAGCCACTTCCATGGCTGAAAAAGCCATGGGTTGCAGAGAGGGGTGGGTGAAAAACTGGACGTAGGGCTCATGGGATAGGGACGAGGGGCAATGGTGCAGGCGACGGTGGAGGGGCTTTGCAGATGGGAATGCATGGCATGGCGCAAAAGGCTGTGGTGGGTGCCAAGTAGCGACCTCAACGAAGGAGGAAGGAGAAGGAGAGAAAAAGAAAGAAGAAAAGAAAAGGAATGAGAAAGAAGAAGAGGGGCACCGGCGCAGCAAACAAAAGGATGAAACCCTAAGGGTTTCTCTCCAACAATGCCAAAATGGTGTCGTTTAAGGCATAGGAGCTGGGCTCCCCTTATCCACACGAGCTGGGCCCTTCACACAAACACACCCACGGCCTAAACAAAAAACACCCACAAAAAACCACTAAACAAAAAGCCCAAACTCAAAAATAAAATAAAAGAAAAGGATACAGTAAAGTAAAAATAAAATACACAACCATTAATAGAAAATAAATAAATAAAAACACAAAACTAGGGATCTCACACTTTGTCTCTATATCACCGCACAACACCACCATCACGTTAGCCAAGCACCCATGATGAAGAATCCTTGATCAAACCCACTCCTGCAAATTAATATTGTCTAACTTGCATTGTAACACCTAGGCCCAAGATATGGCCCAGGCCAGCAGAGAAGCCCACCCACTTGTAAGACGGCTTCGTTTTGGTGAGTGAATTTCTCTTCTCTTTTCTCTATCCATCTTCCCCAGACTGTTTTTCCTACCCGTGTTTCTCTCCTCCCCGTTGCTTCTCTCCATTTTACTCTGCCCACTCTCTTTAGTCTCACAATTTCTCTCAACCCACAAATTTTCTTTGGTTCCCTCTCTCTCGCCAGTCTTTCTTCTATTTTCTCTCTCCATGTTGTGTCATCTGTCACCACCGTAGCCTCCATCATCAACCTCTCTTCGGAAACCCTTCTATCACCTATGTCTAAGCCATTGTACCACCGTGGGATAGCCCCACTGCTATAGCCCTACCGAGGTCACGCCAAAAAGGAGGATCACGGATTCACACCCTAGCATCTCTAAAGTTTCTCCACCACGCACGAGGGAAGCGGAGTGCCCCATCATGATTTTTGGCTCGAGCCACTATCCCCACGCATGGCATCATTCCTCTCTCGGTAACCTTTGATGCCAACACTTTTTTTTCCCTTCTCGTCTGTGTTGCTCCCAAATAAAAAGGGACTTATATATATAATCCATAAACTTATTTTTACAAAGGGTAAGCTTTGAAGTTTTAATTCCCTTGCTCACCTTAGTGTGATAGCTGATTTCTTTTACTGGGTTATTCACATGGGCCTTTGGTTTTCAGCAAGATATATATTGGACTTTTGTTTGAGTTGGGTTTTATGTTAAGAGATTATTAAGTTATACATATATTTTAAGTTGGGCTTGGTTTTATATTATTTTAATATATATATATATATATATCTCTCTCTTAAGTGGGCCAATTTTTTAATGGTCTAGATTTTTAAGTTGGATTGATTTTAATTGTGGCAGAACGCCACTATAATATTTTGTAGTAGGCTAGGCTCAAAAGAGAATTTAAGTGTGAATGACTTAAATAGGCAATGTTCGGGAAGTAACGTTGTGGTTTAGTAGTAACTAGGTTAGAAGAGTTGGAACAATGGAAATTGTTGTCGTGTAGTCATTTAATTGTGTCATTTATTTTAGATGTGTCAGTTTATTTGTGTTAATAGTTCGTATTAATTATGTTTAGGTGACGATCAAATTTGATTGACATTGTTGTGAGGATTTTTAGAAAAATTGAAGAGTCAGGTAAGTAGGATTCCTACGCTAGACTTTGTGTAAGAAGAAATGGACTGAAGTTGATTTGCAAAAATATGCATTTTGTTTTGAAAAGAAATGTGGAAATAATCTCAGTTATGTGTTTTGCATTACTTATGAAATTTTTATAAAAGAGAAAGTATTTTCTGTCAAGATTGGTGTAGACATTAGTAAAAATCTTGGCATTTTGTTTCCGAATTGTGCAAAAAGAGTGAATGTGAAATTTGTACAGTAATATGTTATGTGAAGATGCTCTGAATCTGTTTTATTTATGTGAAGATGCTTTGAATTTGTTTTGATTATGTGAAGATAATATGAATATGTACAATACTCTATTTTGACATGATGTGGCATTTGAAAAACCTTGGACATGACGTTTTGTTTATGTTCTATTCCGTTATGGCCCCACTACGGGTGAAATAGTGGTATACGGCCATGCCATAGGTAATAATAGTGGTATACGATCCTACCACATGTAATAGTAGTGGTATACGACCCCACCACGGGTGATAATGGTGGTATACGACCCTACCACCTATGATAGTAGTGGTCTCTGTTATGATTAGATGATGTCTCAGTTATGCTATGCCAAAGGAACTTTGTTTACGAATGATTCTGAAACTGTTACTTTGATATTCTGATAACATGTTTTTAGATCTGCATTCTAAAGCTAAAATGTTTTGTTCAGCATTCTAAAATACTAGTTTACATACTAGTATATGCTATTTGCTAACTTAACTGTTGATAACTCACCCCTTATCTCTATAATATTTTTAGATGTTTTGGATGTTTCAGCTTCGGATCAAAAATGGGAAGCATGAGTAAGAATGTGTTAGCATAGCATATTAAGTACAAAGAGGATACTTTTATTATTGGAGAGTTTATTCAGTAGTTTTGGTTTGCTTTGTTATCTTGATATTTTGGAAGGTTGATGTTTATTTTGAGACTTTTGGGTGTTTCTAGTTAATTGTTTTGAAGTAGTTGGATAAAAACAAGGAGATCTATCTGTAATTAAGAAATCTAAGTTTATATCTATATTGTGAGATATGAGTTTTAGTGACAGTTAGTAACTCTCCTACTCATGCGGGACAGGAGCATTATAGTTTGTATCAGAGACAGGTTTGAGATTCTGCATACTCGAAAAAAAAATGGTTTTGATGGGAGTTAAGGTTTCAAATTCCGTAGGCTTCATGAAGTGAGATTTTGGAAATTTGAGGTTTTGGATTCTGCAGACTTTACGATTAATTTTGATGAGATTTAAGGTATTAGATTTTATAGACTTTAGTATATGAGTGGGTCGATTGAGATTGTAAACTTTGCAAACCTTAATAAATGACATTTATTGTTTAATATTCCACATATTTTAAGAAGTGATCTTGATAAGGTTTGAGGTTTGGATTATGTTGATTTTAAGAAATAATTCATTGGATATTTAAGGTTATACATTTTGCAGACTTTAGGAGAATGATTTTTATAAGATTTGTGGATTTAGATTCCGCTGACTATGGTTTATCGGATTAAAGGTTATAGAAACCAGAGACTTTGATACGTGATTTTGATTAAGCCTGAGGTTATTGATTATGTAGATTTTAATACCTACGTTTGATTGAATCCAAGTTATAAATTCTGCAGGCTGTAAGCACTATTATTTCTTTCTTTCTAAGCAAAATAAGGGAATATTTTGGTTTGGCTTGTACGGCATTTATTTTCGAAAGCAGCGGTATTGCTAGTGAGATATAGCCAAATTACCTTTTGGAAAATCGAGTGATCTCCAAATATAAAAAAGAAATGGAAAATGTAAGGAAATATTTGTATGCAATTTAGTACAAACGACATATATATTTGATCAAGCTGAAGCTTCAATCACGTAACCCTATATATCCATCATTCTTTAGTCTTCAGGTATGGGTATGGGATGAATAAGCAATGCTAAAACACGGTCCTTAGTTTCACGGTCTACAATTCCATGCCCATCTCCGTGCTGGTACATGCATTGGGACATTCTTGCACAGTTCATTCCGATTTCAATAAAAGTTTCACTGAATGAAGAACTCGCAGTACCACCTAATTCTTCATTGACCTTTTTCCATGTTGCACTAATCAAAGATCTTATGAACTCACGAGCATCTTTCTCACTAGCACCAGTATCATTCATGTAACATTGTATTGATTTAGGATTATCACCCCTCTCTATCTCATCCTGATTTTCAAAATACATATATAGAAACATGTTATCCTATGTTAATGTAAAGTAGCATGAAAAATTCATGATTAAAGATTAGGAAAAAATAGTTTGCAAACCGTAGATGTTCCGAGATCATCTGCGAGTCGCACAATCACTGCTATCCAGCGAATTATATCTGGATACTCCTCCAATAAATCCAAGGCTTCCTTTGTTATAGGGTTGGTCACAAAAAAAAAAGAATGCACCAGCATATTTGGTCCTGTTATTGTAATCCATGCATTTCTGAAGTATTCTTGAAGGCTTGGTGTATATCTTTTGTAGTACCACTTCGCCTCCAACAAATAAGATCGACATAAATCCGCCCACTATACCATTTGCGGTGGATCAGCAAACCAAAAGAGTTATTATACACAATCAACATTAGAGTAAATAACGATGCATATAAAAGTAATGGCCATACCTCCCTTTTAAGGTATCGAACACTGTTGAATCCTTTTTCCTTGAGAATGTTAAAAGCTATTTCGTTAATCGAGTTGTAGATGGTAAGGAAACAAATCTGCATATAATGAGGAAGCTGTTCCATTGCATTGATATCCCATCTACATCACAAAGATTACACTTAAGTACTTGCAGAAACGATAAGCCATAGATGAAGCTTTTGAGGCTTACTGCTACTAATACAAACCTTTCAACAACATCTGTGAAGAGCTCGAGTTCATCCAAAGTGCCATATACATCATACACATCATCTATTGATGTAAGCAATGCAACGAGCCTTGTTAACATTCTCCTCTCATACCCAAATTGAGGTTCAAATGATATTCCAACTGCCCATAAGAAACTCTCCACCACCCTATCCCTCACAAAGCTCAATTCTCCAAGGCTAGTGCTCTCCCACCACCTTTGTTTGAGCCAATGAAATAATATCAGTTCAGAACTGTAGATACACAATTTGTTAACTTTCTAATAATATATATATATTAAGTAAATGCCCTAGTGTCTATTCTCGTACTTGTTGCCCAAATTACCTCGATACTGCTTTTAGATCTTCTTGGTGGACTGCTTGTACCATGTTGAAATCCAATCTTGCAAACTCAAGCAAGCTAGGGTTCAAATCTTCTCTACTACTATATACATCAATGAACCACCTTGCTTCCAACCTTATCATTCTCCAATGCAATGGCAGCTCTAGAGCGTGGTTCACCATTGCCTGAAGATTTTGATCTTTGCTTTTCTCTACATAGTCTTTGAGATGTTTGGTTGCAAAATGTCTTGCTTCCTCCAATTAAGATGCTTTCACCTTCTATCGAGAGGAAGGAGGCTTCGTACAAAGCCAACACTTCTTCAGTATTATTACAAAGACATTCTTTGAAATCTCCATTTTCATCAGTGAAACTCTTGAAAGTCTCTGTAGTCAACACAAATCGCCAATTGTTAAATATATCTAATCAGGGGTTACAAATCTGACATTTATTTATTAATATTTTACAAAGCATTTGCAGTATATTGTTTACCTTGAGGTACTTTATATCCGTGTTGTCTTAGAAGTCTAAATTCAAGAGCCGTGGCATATAAACTCTGCTTCTTGCACACATGATCACCACTATGATGAGTATTGTATATATTTCTCACTACAACACAATTGCTTTTTAGTGACGGTTGGGAAATTGTGACAGTCCCTAGACC
>QEOY01002127.1:5674-19158 GCA_003123805.1 Juglans sigillata
CCTACAAATTTTAACAAAGAAGAAATTGTATGCCAAACTGACTAAGTGTGAGTTTTGGCTACAAAAGATTTCTTTCATTTGCCACATAGTGTCGAAAGATGGGATCTCTGTTGATCCTTCGAAGGTCGAGGCAATTGTAGAATGGCCTAGACCTAAGACTATCCAGGAGATCAGGGGCTTCCTGGGTCTTGCGGGGTATTACCCGAGATTTCTCAAAAGGTTTTCCCGCATTGCACCCCCATGACAAAGCTCACCATGCAAGGGGAGAAATTTATATGGACTGAGGAGTGTGAGAAAAGCTTCTAGGAGTTGAAAGAAAATGTTGTGACGATGCCTATTCTGACTATACCTTCGGGTACAAGTGGTTTTGTGATATACAACGACGCGTCACACCAAGGGTTGGGACGTGTACTAATGCACTGCAGGAGAGTTGTAGCGTATGCCTCACGCCAAGTCAAGGATTATGAGCTAGCAACAGTTGTCTTCACCTTGAAGATTTGGTGACATTACTTGTACGGGGAGCGCTGAGAGATCTACATGGATCACAAGAGTCTTAAATATTCCTTCACTCAAAAGGAATTAAATGTGAGACAGCACAGGTGGTTGGAAAGGATTATGATTGTACCATCAATTATCATCCCAGCAAGGCTAATGTTGTAACAGATGCCCTCAGCAGGAAGTTTTCTTCTAGTACCCTTGCGAGCATGTACAACCCTCAGAAATTTATTCTCTTGGACATGGAGAAGCTAGGAGTGGAGATGATGAGGGATGTACAGGCGATGTTAAGTACCTTGGTTCTTAATCCAACCGTATCGGACCAGATTAAAGTTGCTCAAAGTGAAGATGTTAGCCTCCAAAAGATCAAGACAAAGGTTTCAGAAGGGAAGCAACTGGTTTCTGAAGATGGGTCCCTGCAGTTCAAAGGTAGACTTTGTGTACCGGAAGAGAAAAGATTACGGGATCTACTACTGAGGGAGGCGCACAAGTCACATTATATACAGTGCATCTGGTTAGCACCAAGATGTATTGAGACCTAAGACAACACTACTGGTGGAGCGGAATGAAGAGGGATATAGCTAATTTTGTAGCTCGGTCTCTAACGTGCCTGATGGTTAAGGTTGAGCATCAAATGCCTACAAGAGCACTGCAACCAGTGCCGATCCCAGTTTGGCCATGGGACGAGATTAGCATGGACTTCGTGACAGAATTTCCTAAAGCCCCGGGTGGACAAGACTCAGCATAGGTTATCGTCAATAGGTTGTCGAAGACAGCTCACTTCATCCTCATTTAGATGACTTATTCGATGAGCAAATTGACAGAATTGTATGTTTGGAAGATAGTCAGACTACATGGGATTCCATCCAAAATCGACCGGATCGAGATTTGCAGTTCACGTTAGCGTTCTGGAGGAGTGTGCAAAAGAATCTGGGGATTAGTATTTCTAAGGGTAGCTCCCATGAAAGGGGTGATAAGGGTTGGAAAGAAAGGCAAGCTAATTCCCAGATTTATTGGCCTGTTTGAGATCCTGGAAGGAGTAGGAGCAATGGCTTATAAACTTGCACTCCCTCCACAATTCTCAGGCATGCACAATGTATTTTACATCTCAATGCTTCAAAAGTATGTGCATTATCCCTCCCATGTGATTAAGTACGCGCCCCTTCAAGTACACAAGGATTTCTCCTATGAAGAAGCACCGGTTTAGATTCTGGATCGAAAAGTTCAAGTGCTCCGTAACAAAACAATTCTGATGGTCAAGGTGTAGTGGAACCACCACACCGAACAAGAGGCGACGTGGGAGCATGAGGACGGTATGAGGGAAAAGTATCCCACCCTTTTTCTTTGAAGTACGTTCAATCTCGACGACGAGATTGTTTTTAAGGGGGGTAGAGTTGTAATACCCGAGTCCTACTACGTAGGTCCTTACGTCATTTTATAAATTCTTTGAAGTTAATTGTTTTGAGATAAATATTTTTTATTATTTTATTTTAAGATGAGTATGCTTTATTTTAAAATATGATTTATTAAAATAAATCAAGGGTATTATTTTTAAGACTTTGAAATATTTTCCCTTAAGCCCTTTAATTTTATTCATTTAAGAAATGGCTCAATTATTCTCTACCATTAGATTGGTAGGTGAAAAATATCATTGAGGTGGATAGATCTTCACCATCCATCTCCCTATCTTATGGGATAAGCTTTGACTAAAGTAAAAGAATTTCTCTCACCCTTTGAAACCTTAGGCTTCCAAGATAAGCAACTAAATTCTTTGTTTTCTTTCCTTGGACCCGTAAGCTTCCTAAGGAAGCTATTGAATTTCTTTTCTTTCTTGCACCCGTCGGCTCTAAGGAAAACAAAGAGAGAGAAAATTCTCAAGCCCTATCCAAGTGGAGTTTCTTCCTTCACACGAGAGACCCTCTCAGTTTCCTCTAGCCCGCACGATTTATCTCTTTTCTTCAAGCCGATCCCTTCCATTTCCTAAGCTTAAGATCCAGCCGAAGTTCTTCGAGGAAAATGGTTTTGTAAGTGGGTTTCTATGATTCTAGCCTCTAGTTTGGGATCTTGGATCAATGAGTTTAAACCAAGGGTTTTTTCTTTTTTTTTTTTTTTTTCGAAATTTCCTGCTTGTGTTCTAGCTTTGAATCTTCGGATTTCCTCTCTCTTCTCATTTGCTGCTTGTTTCCGTAACTTGAAAGGGGGGCCCAAGTCAAGTGATGCTCTTATCCTTAAGATTTCTTGCGATTGAAATCATGCTAACCCTAAGACATGGGGCATAATAGTGTATATCGACCAAAGAAAGTGAAATATGAAAGTATAGCTATTTCTTAAAATGTTTATCCATGAAAGCATAGTTATTTCTTAGAATGTTTATGCATTAAAGTATGGCTTATTCCTTAAACTTTTTATGCATGAAAGCATTGTCACGATTAGCAAATGTTTATGTATGCATGTTTTCAAAAGAAAAGATTACGTGGTTAATAAGTTAATAGCATGGTGTACTGCTTACTGAGTATTTGACTCACTTTTGTGTTAATGTTTTAAACGTCCAGGTAATGACAAAAAGGCTGGGGAGCAAGGCACTACTGTAAAGGGAGAGGCAAACGCTTAGTATCTTTCCTAACTAGAACAATTATGTTTATGGATAATGGGTTATATTTATGGTCGAACATTCTATTCGACCTTATACGGATGATGGGTTATGTTTATGTATAGACGTTTTATATTGGGATGGACTCTGAGAGTTTCTTATGGGTGAATATTTGAATAGAATATCTATCAGGTGTTCCCTTTATTAAATCAAAAATTTAGAGTACACGTGTATCATGTTCATGCTGATCGCATATTTCTAGAAAAAGAAAAGAAAAAAGAAAAGAAAAGAAAAATGGCAGGTATGTACGTTGCGATCCCGCCCTTTTAGGGTGGGGTTGTGACAGGATAATCGCCACCTGGGGAACCCACATCGATCGAGAACTGCCAGAGAACCTCATCGATCGGTTTCCTCCTCCCCATCGATCGGTTACGGTCGGTGGCTCCCCCATTTTTTCAAACATCGATCGGCATCGATTTTGCCCAAAAACCGCACTGATGACGTCGATTTTCACCCCTAACAATTTCTCTGACTAGAAAAGAAAATATTATTCTGAACTGGGGTGCTTAGAGCTTAATATGGCGCTTCGTGTGGACGAACCACCCACCCTCACGGAATCAAGTACGCCAACACATATTTCTAAACCTAAATGGTGGGATTGATCTAATTGCCTATGTTTGTTGTTTATGAAATCTCGTATCAACAAGAGCATTAGGGGTTCTATCCCTGAAACTGATAAGGCTAAAGCATTCCTGAAGGCTGTTGAGGAACAATTCATCCGTTCCGAAAAGGTTTTATCTAGCACCTTAATGAAAAAACTATCAAGACTTTTGATAGTAGTAAAGGTGTGCATGAGCACATTATGCAAATGAGGGACTTGGCAGCTCAGCTTAAGTCCCTAAAGATGGAGATCTTTGAATCATTCTTGGTACATTTCATTCTGAATTCTCTCCCTTCTGAGTATGATCCTTTCAAAATCTCTTAATACACACATAACGATGAATGGTCAGTTAATGAATTATTGACCATATGTGTTTAAGAAGAGAAGAGATTGAAAAATAAGAGGCGTGAAAGTGTTCACATGGCCACTCATACTAATGGAAAGACCAAGAAAGGCAAGGATGCCCAACTGCATAAGCACAAGATGTCATTCAAGAAAATTGGCAATAAGGATTCTTGTTTCTTCTGCAAAAAGAAAGGGCATATGAAGATGGATTGCCAAAAGTATAAGAGATGGCTCAAAAAGAAAGGTAATCTCCTATCTCTAGTGCGTCATGAATCATTTCTTGTAGAAGCTCCCTAAAATACATGGTGGATTGATTCTGGTTCTACAATCCATATTGTTAATACCATGCAAGGATTTCTCAAAACAAGCAAGTCGAAACCAAGTGAACAATATGTTTATTCAGGAAACAAGATGCATTCACAAGTGGAGGCCGTTGGGATCTTTAGATTGTTTTTAAAGACTGGCTTTGTTTTTGACCTTGAAAATGTATTTTTTATTCCTAATTTTTCTAGAAATTTGGTTTCAGTTACAAAGTTAATTGAGATTGAATTTGAGTTTAGATTTGTTAATCCTACTTTCAACATTTTTAAGAATAATGTTTACACTGGTGGTGGAATAAAAGTTTATGGTTTATTTAAATTTGAGTTAGATCCCAATTTTGAGAATAATTATTTATTCTCAAAACGAGAACTCATTTGAGAATAAAGCGGAGCATCATAAACGAGAACTCATCCATATTGTGGCATAGGAGATTGGGATATATCGCCAAAGAAAGAATTAAAAGGTTGGTGAATGATGGAGTCATACAAACTCTTGATTTTACTGATTTTAGGACTTGTGTGGACTGCATAAAGGGAAAGCAGACCAACAAAACCACTAAAGGTGCCACAAGGAATTCAAGTATTTTGGAAATCATATACATTGATATCTGTGGATCTTTCCCTACTCCCTGCCTAAATGGATAGAGATATTTTATCTCATTCATTGATGACCATATAAGGTATATGTATCTGTACCTTCTCAATGAAAAGGCTGAGGCATTATATTTTTCAAAACCTATAAAGCTAAAGTAGAGAAACAAAATGAAAAGAAAATCAAGATCGTAAGATCGAATAGGGGAGGAGGGTATTATAGTAGGTACATAGAAAATGGACAAATGATGGTCCATTTGCGAAATTCCTCGAAGAAAAGGGCATTATTGCTTAATATACAATGTCTGGCACATCACAACAAAATGGTGTAGCTGAAAGGAAGAATCGCATGCTTATGGACATGGGAAGAAGCATGATTAGTAATTCTGAACTGCCATTATTCTTGTGGAGTGAAGCCTTGAAAACCAATGTGTATATCTTGAACAGAGTTCCATCCAAGGCTGTCTCTAAGACACCTTTTGAGTTATGGAATGGACGAAAACTACGTTTGAGTCATTTACACATATGAGGTTGTCCTATTGAAGTGAGGACTTATAATCCTCACATAAAGAAATTGGACCTAAGAATGATAAGTGGTTTTTATATTGGCTATCTCGTAAACTCCAAAGGATTTAGGTTTTCTTGTCCTTCAAATAGTTCTAGAATTGTTAAGAGCAAAAATGCCAAATTCCTTGAGGATGTTGAACCTAGTGGGAGTGCTTATCCTGGTAAGTTACAATTTTAGGAAGCACAAGAGCAGACTAAAACTCCTTCATATGGAGGACATATGATTATGCTTAGAGAAGATCAAATTGATTACTCTGAGCAACAATCATTTCCAGAACAGTCTACTAATGAAGAACAGATTCGAGCAAAACCTACCCCTAGTTTACAAACTACAGAGGAGGTAGTATTAAAGAAATCCTCAAGAGTAAGGAGACCATCAATTTTTAGTGACTATATGATTTACCTCCAAGAATCTTAGTTGGATGTTAGACCTAAGGAGGATCCAAGCTCGTTTTCAGAGGCCGTGAGTGGAGATAATTCCACATCTTAGTATGATGCCATGAAATATGAGATGGAATCCATGGCTAAAAATCAAGCCTGGGATCTCGTTAACTTACCTAATGGAGCAGCAGCCATTGACTGCAAATGGGTTTATAAAACTAAAATGGATGCTTCTGGCACTGTTGAACAACGTAAAGCTAGACTTTTGATAAATGATTTACTCAAAAGGAAGGCATTGACTACCATGAAACCTTATCTCTAATTTCCACAAAAGATTCATTCAGAATAATCATGACATTAGTAGCTCATTTTGATCTAGAGTTATATCAGATCGATGTGAAAATGGCATTCTTAAATGGGGATCTTGAATAAGAGGTATATATGTTACAACCTAAGGTTTTAAAGATAACATTCAAAGAGTTTGCAAATTAAAGAAATCTATATATGGAATTAAGCATGCCTCCCGCCAGTGGTATATAAAGTTTCACAATGTTATTAGCTCACTTGGATTTATTGAGAACCTTGTTGATCAGTGCATATACCTTAAGGTCAGTGAGAATAATTACATTTTCTTAGTCCTATATGTAGATGATATTTTACTTGCAAGCAGTGCTTTAGGCTTGCTTCGCGACGCCAACCAGTTTCTTTGTTTCTTTCTCAANATGGGGATCTTGAATAAGAGGTATATATGTTACAACCTAAGGTTTTAAAGATAACATTCAAAGAGTTTGCAAATTAAAGAAATCTATATATGGAATTAAGCATGCCTCCCGCCAGTGGTATATAAAGTTTCACAATGTTATTAGCTCACTTGGATTTATTGAGAACCTTGTTGATCAGTGCAGATACCTTAAGGTCAGTGGGAATAATTACATTTTCTTAGTCCTATATGTAGATGATATTTTACTTGCAAGCAGTGCTTTAGGCTTGCTTCGCGACGCCAACCAGTTTCTTTCTCAAAACTTTGAAATGAAAGATTTAGGTGAAGCCTCTTATATCATTGGCATAGAGATTCACAGAGACAGAGATCAAAGAATTTTGGAACTGTCTCAAAAGGCTTACATTGAAAAGGTTTGGAAAGATTCAACTGAAGAGTTGTAAGGCTGTAGTGGCACCTATTGTCAAAGGGGATGCATTTAGTAAAATCCAATGCTCTTAAAATGCATCGGAGCAGGAGCATATGGAAGGAATATCGTATGCATCTGCAGTAGGAAGCCTAATGTATGCACAGGTCTGCACTAGACCTGACATTGGCTTTGCAATGGGATTATTGGGTCGACATCAAAGTAACCTAGGTTTGGGTCATTGGAAGGCTGCAAAGAAGGTTCTACGGTATTGACAAGGAACCAAGGACTACAGATTGACCTACAGACACACTGATTGTTTAAAGGTGGTTGGTTATTTAGACTCGAATTTTGCCAGATGTGTAGACACCAAAAAATCTAATTCGGGATATATTTTTCTACTTGCTGGGGGTGCTATATCTTGAAATAGTAAGCAAACTAGTATTGTTACGTCTACTATGGAGGCAGAGTTCATAGCATGCTATGAAGCTACTACACAGGCGTTATGGCTGAGGAATTTCCTCAGTGGTCTCAAGATTACTGATTTAGTAGAAAGTCCACTAAAGATCTTCTGTGATAGTACTGTTGTAGTTTTCTTCTCCAAGAACAATAAAAGCAGTAGCAGAAGTAAGCATATCGACATTAAGTACCTCAGTGTTAGAGAAAGCATTAAGAGGAATGAGGTGTTTATTGAGCACATAACTACTGAGTTGATGATTGCAAATCCCATGACCAAAGGCTTACCAGTATTGCAGTTCAAGCGTCATGAGGACAATATGGGACTTGTCAATTTATTTCACGTTTAGTTTCTCTTTATTTGGTCTATAGACATACAATATGGGACTTGTCAATTTATTGCATGCTTTTATCCATAGGGATAATGTAAAGTAGGACCCCGAATGACTTATTGGAAATTCATTCATAAAGTTGTTTGCTCATATGGTGCTTATTTAAGGGGTATTGTACATGTGATACATGGAAGGGATGGCTTGACTTTATAAAGGGCTTTACTGCCATGATTCGTGTATAATATTTTTTTTCTGAGTGGGGGTATTTTGTAACTAGTTGAAATAAACAATGCTTGGTCATATTTGTTTTTCTATCACCCTACATGGAAATTTGTGTGAAATGAGGGTCAAGTGAGAGAATGTTAGAGTTTTATTGAGAGTGACCCACATGCAACAATTTGTTAAGAAGTTTAATTCAATTAAAATTGGGTGTTAAGAGTTTTATTTCTAGTAAACAACTAGTAATGTAAACTCCTATTCCTTGATGGGAGGAATAGTTCAAGTCTAATTCTGTTAGAGAGTCCCTAGCCTAGCCTATAAATAAAGGGCCTATGTACATCATTGATACGACAATCAAAAGGCATAAGCCAGAAGATTCTCTTCCTACTCACGTTTAACATATTTTTTTAGGTTCTTGTTTATTCTTGAATCACCATGGTAGGAGGTACGCATTATTTCATTTTTGCTGCTAGCTATTCCATATTCAGTATTTTATTCTCTCATTGTGGGTATGTGGGTATGTTGCATGGACGTCATTAAATCACCTATGATCCAAAAAGATGATTTTAATTAAGTTTTATTGCAATATTACTCTGACTCCCATGTAGACTAGATTGATATTAATTAAATGCAGGCTGAAATATAGAGTTAGGATTTAAAGTGAAAAGACATCTTGTTCCAAAATATGTAGAGGAAAATCATTCATAGATTTAAAAAGTCTCAAACATCCAGTAGACAAGATGGCATCATATTCATGTACAACGTCAGTCAGAGAGAATTGAAACAATTCATGGCCACCATTATTGAGCTTGCCAAAAGAATAATCTTCGCACCATTACCTGTACAAACTTGCTTTCCCCACATTGTACCTACACAGCCATATTCTTCAAACTTTAAATATATACATACATGTGTGTATATGTATTTTCTATTCTCCTTCTGTTCCACGGAGTTGATGACAAAGTGTAGGCATTCTCCATCCTTGATCCCCTGCTAAACATCCTCTCTCTCTCTCTCTCTCTCTCTCTCTCTCTCTCTCTCTCAAACACACACAAAAGTAGTTATATATTTCTCAAGGTTCTTCATCATGTTTGTTGGCCTTCGGTATACTTTTTTGTTTGGGTCACTTCTGTCACACTTAATTTCAAGTTGAGGTGTTATTGGTAGTTGCTCGAATTACTATTGTTTTGCTATTTGAAGCACTTGTTTGCATGTGAAAAAAACTTTTCAGTCTGTACATTCTACAACTCTTTAACTTTGAGGGAACTGGACATGAGAATTGAATTTATAATGTGTTAGGCAACTATTATCTAAGTTAAAACTTGCATTGAAGATGTCATTGAAATAGGTATAACAATCTTGAAATTTAGACTTGCAGGAAAATATTTGATGACAATTCATAATATGGTGAGGTGGCAAACGCTAAACTTGGTGCTAACGTTGAAGATTTTGTTGTTGGAACCTAGTGTAGTATTATCACACAACCCATCGAGTAATGAGGAGATGTGAGGCTGCTGTATGACAAGAATGTAAACCAGACTTGTTGTGTGAGGTTTTGTGATGAAATTTGTTGTGGTTGTGAATAATGTAAATTGGATTTGTGGTTGTGAGGCTTTGTAATGAAATTTTTTGTGGTTGTAAAGAATGTGATGGACATATTTGTTGATTACCTATTATACTTTGAAGTCTTTGTATTCTTAAAGTTGGTTAATCTTCATGTTTATTGAAATATAAAAATTTCTTTCCAGGTAGATTATAAAAAAATGTTTTTGCATCTAAACTCTTACCAGGTGGATTATTTTTCTGTTAGATTAGAATAGGTGTTGGATTAATATCCTTTAGGAGGAAATTAAGTTTGGGGATTTGGTGCCTGAGCATGAACATGTGGGTAATATGGTGTTGGCAGCCTTTTTTAGAGTGATAGTGCGTGACAGGAAGTTGGTGATATTGGTATTGTTGTACATACATTTGGCTTTGGAAAATGATACTATGCCCCCTAATTCTACTTTCCAACTCAGTTTTGGTGTTCGTGAATCCCGTTTCTTTCCCTACTCAGTTGTCCATTTCCAAGCAACTGATATGAGTTTTCTAACTCAATTTCCATTTGCAAGCAACTAATATCCATTCATCCAAGCAATACCATTCTCACAAAAGCTAACCCAAGCACATGTACATATACAGTACCATTCTTCCAAATCAAATAATTTAACATCCATAGCCATACTCAAATCTTACAAAGCACACATTTACAAAATATTCATATAGAATTCGACAATTATAATTACGGCCAAATGATCCATTTACAATTTTTCTATTAATACAATACAAAGCACCAACATGATCAATCCACCAGAAGAATTTGATAGCTATAACTATTGCTGCAAGGCCAATTGAGTTTGTGATCACATCAAAGAGATGGTCTTGAGCAGGCCTTAACAATTTCATTTTTGAATTTGCGACGTATGTCATGAGCACAAATTTAACTGTTGTGATTGAGACCATGATTCCTATCATCCATCTTTCTTTTGTGGAGTCCCTTTCAGGCTGAGTTTGCATGCATAAGGTCAATCGTGACTTCAAGCATTTGTAATGAGTTAACTAAAAAATAGAAATGTAAGAAAGCATCACAAGCACTTAATTTCAATAGTAATAATTTATTAAAGGTTGTATATAACTTAATATTTTGTCATGTAAGGTACCTGACAAGTTTGGTCATTTAAAAATAAATAAATAAATAAAATATCGAGAAATATTAGTATTCCCCAAAAATTAATTTTGGATAGCATCTCTGTCAAAATTGGAGCTAAGGTAAAGAAAAGCTACTGAGAAATCAGAAAAATGAATGATTAAAAAATGATAAATCTAAACTGTATTGCAGTATTTCTTCTTTACATAGAATGAGCTCTATTTATAAAAGAGCCAAAACTAATTAGCCAACAAACTAAAATAGATTTAATATAACATAATTAAATGGGTGAAATAGTATTTCTAGTTCTTTCCCTCAAGCTGGAACATCTTGATTTGTACATGCAGAAGAACTTGCATTATATAGTCCATAAACGAAATATTGATTGCTTGAAGTCCATAGATTCTTAGCCAAGGAAGGCAAAAAACATAGAAATAATAGCACCAAGCCCATAGATGTTAATTCAACACCAAATTGGTATTAGAATCACTAGAAAATTAGTATCGTTGAAATACCAGGAAACACCAAAAAAACAAATTGTTGGAGAAGGCCAAATGCCGAACAATACCGCAATCATGCTAGAAATAAATTGAAGCTACCAAAACAATGGTAGAACAATGCTAAAACAATAAGAAAAAGCCCTAAACGAAGAAGCAAAATATTGAATCCATCATAAATTTCTAAACCAAGAATAAAATGATTGAATCGGTGTTAAGAGAAATCACATGCTTAGAAAGCNAAAAATTCCTAAATATTCATATTAACCTACAGTGAAAATCTTTTACCGAAATTCAATCTCAAAGTGCCCCTAAAAATAATTTCACAATTTTCAACAGACGTTTCGTCCGGAATTATGAAAATAGGATATTGTGCCATAAAATCCTAAATAATCCACTGAGTGTAATGGCGTAGACCATAATGCATTCTGACACTTCTAACCACCTCAAATAAATAAAACTCATATTTCTAGCACCATAGTGAGTGATAACACTAACTATGTTGATAGATTAAAACCTATGCGATTGGTCGATTCATAAAAACTTATGAGATTTTCACGAGATTCCTAAAGTCAATAGAAATTCCGCCAATGAATTTCTAGCGGGCTGTTACAGAATCCATCATAAATTTCTAAACCAGGAATAAAATGATTGAATCGGTGTTAAGAGAAATCACATGCTTAGAAAGCACTTGTCGAGGGCAATATACACTTGAGAACATGGAGCTTGTAAATGAAGAAATATTTCAATTGAACGGAGAAAGTTTGAAAGAATGTGTTGTTTCAATTGAAGACTTTTGACAAACAGAAGAAGAGCAATATTTCGGATGACACAATGAAAGCAAGAAGCTAGTAATTAGAGCATCAAACACAAAACAAATTAAACTATGTACCACCTTGAGAGGGAAAGTGATGAAAGATCAATTGATACAACAAAGAACATCTGTAAAAACTTGATTGATCAACTTGAATAAAATCCTCAAAAAATCCAACCTTGGTGAAAGATATAGATCCATGGTGGAGGGGGGATCGCACGATAAATGCTATTATAATATAGATCTAGGGTTGCTATTGGTGAACATACCAAAGGACGGCAAAGAAAGCAGATCGATGGGGTGTTATGAACACACTAGGTGAAACTCATTCTTGAAAACCGGCTTACAAGGGAAGGGTGCCGGAAGGGTTTATAACCATCAACCAATCTCATACTTAGTCGATGTGGGATCATAACAACCACTATGCTCTGCAGCCGACGTCCACGACGATCTCAGCGCTCACATGGGCTGGCTATGCACTAGGTCTTTCCTAGCCCCGGGCAAACACGGCCATGCCGACATCACCCCCTGTGTCGCACGATTGTAACCGTGCCAACATGGATTGCATACGTGGAGTGGCTCTGATACCATTTGTTATAGACGAACTAGGTATAACTCACCCTTAAAAATCGGTTTACAAGGGAAGGGTGGCTAGGGGCTTATAAACCAACAATCAAGCTCATACTTAGTCGATGTGGGATAGTAACATGGGGAATAGGGATTCGCACAGGAGGAACGATGAAGAATGGGGAATTCACTCAGCGGCTGAAAATTTCACGGGGGAGAGGGGATAGATGGAATGGAGGAATTATGTTCTAGACTCACGGGGAAGAAGGTCTCGCTTTCGATTCTGTTCATGGGGTATTGAGGACCAATGGGAGGGAGCTGATATGTTTGCTGATGAGAAAGCAAAGTGTCATATTTTTCTCCCTTAATGTTTAGTCTTTTATACTTATTTTGTGCCTAAATGTACTCATTATTCTTATATTTTTATTTAGGAAGCAAACAGAGTCGTTTCATGCAAAACGAAGTTAATTGGGTGGTTCTGGACAGTTTCAACATTGCTTCTTAATCTGGGCATAACTCCCTTATCCGAGCTCCGATTGAGATGACTCAAGATGCTATGGAACACCAAGACAAAGATCTACAACTTTTATGTTTTGAGTTTATAAAGATACTGGCTTAATAAAAGTTCAAATCGGGCTTGAAGTTGACTCACCTACACTGCTGACGTTTCAGAACGTTCAGCCTTATCGTGCAATTCGAATATGCGATTTAATTGTAGATGTTTTGGAGATCTAGTGCACGAAAGTTACAGCTGGAAAACACCACTTTCCTAGTTATATTAGGATTCTATTTTATTTTTAATATTTTCCTTAATTAAGTCAGATTTGGATATGGTTATT
>QEOY01002127.1:27717-53144 GCA_003123805.1 Juglans sigillata
GTGATGAAAGCCAACTTACTCCCAACACTACATCACACCCTCCGAGAGATAATGAGAAAAAATCAACAACAAATCTGGTGCCTTGGATTTGAATACCAACACCAATAGCTTTGCCACCACTAGACAAAACATCACCATTAGCCACTTTGACTTGCAAAGCTTGCCCTTGCTGCAATTCTAAGCCACACCTGCCTACCAGAGCAGTATCCATAAAATTGTGGGTGCTGCCAGAATCAATCAATATGACTACCTTTTTTTTTTTGAATATGACCAACCATTCTCATGGTTGTAGTGCTGGGAGAACCTACCATAGCTTGCAATGAAATGAAAGCTATGTCAGCAGATTCAGGCTCCTCATGGATCTCTTCCACAATTAATTCCTTCTCACTCGTATGAACACTAGTTTCACCCATTTCCATTCCATCTAACACATAAACTTTTGGCCTACTGCACTTATGGCCTGGTTGCCATTTCTCATCACAAAAATAGCATAAGCCTTTCTTTCTTCTCTCTTGCATCTGAGACTAACTTATTTCTTGATAAGGTAACTTAACAATAGGTGGCTTAGGGTTTCCCAAAACAGAAGGTCCCATATTAGACTGAGGAGAATCACTAGAACTAGGTCTCCACGATCTCTTTGTACTCCAAACATATTGTTCTTGAATTTTTGCTAAACCAAAGGCATCATTTAAGGAAGAAGGATTCAACATACGTATTGGCAGCCTAATCTCATCTTTCAAGCCACTCAAAAAATNGCCACTCAAAAAACAACTTAATTTGTTTCTTTCAGAAATGCCTTTAATACGATTGGAAAGCAGTTCAAATTCAGTTTTATAAGCAGTAACTGAATGAACCTATTTCAAACGTGTTAATGCCTCCATAGGATCATCATAGGCAGATGAACCAAAACGTACCTACACTGCTTGAATGAATTCCTCCCAAGAATGAAAAATTTCCGACTCACTTGCATCCTGGAACCATACCAAGGCATCATTGTCCATGTGGAATGAAGCTATAAAGATCCTCTAGCCAGGAGGAACTTGATGATACAGAAAATATTGATTAGCGCGATAAATCCAAGCAGCAAGATCCTTTCCACCAAATCTTGAAAAATCCAGTTTTATTTGTCTCATATTAGATCTGTCAGGTATATTTGTGCAGTAGACTCCCCCCGAACCATCATCTGTTTCACCTTCTCGCGAGTGATGAAAACCTTGTCCATTCCTTGTATTGTGAGCATTACTTTCCAGCTGAGGATTATAAGGAAGCTTCGAAAGATGCTGCAATAATTCAGTAAATTTCCTATCCTGTGCCTCCCTTTCCAATCTTGTTGTTTCTTGCTGCTGAGCCAGGATCGTAATTGCATCCTCGATCTGTTTTTGTTGTCTTTCTTGCCGCTTCCTTAACTGATTGACAGAATCAAGGATCTGTGCATATGATCTCGTGCCTTCCGCCATTACTGACAACTGATACCAATTGTAGTGAACCTTGTATAGTCTAAGAGAAACTGATGAGAAATGAGGTCATTAGCCTCCTGAAATCCAACGGAGTTACGATAGAGAAGAGGAAAATATAGAGAGAGAAGAGATAGAGAGAGATAGAAGTCGAGAGAGAGATTGAGTTTCACTTGAATGCCGAAGTTGGCCTCTTTCCCNGTGCATATGATCTCGTGCCTTCCGCCATTACTGACAACTGATACCAATTGTAGTGGACCTTGTATAGTCTAAGAGAAACTGATGAGAAATGAGGTCATTAACCTCCTGAAATTCAACGGAGTTACGATAGAGAAGAGGAAGATATGGAGAGAGAAGAGATAGAGAGAGATAGAAGTCGAGAGAGAGATTGAGTTTCACTTGAATGCCGAAATTGGCCTCTTTCCCAACTTACGGCTACTATTTATAGAAGAGGGTTTCGGTTACATGAGCAGTTAGGAAAACTACACAATTTGACTCAAACGACAAGTAAGAACGACACCGCTCTATTTATTCCACCTTAACACTAAACGACACGATTACAGACAGTTAAACAAGCCAACTGACACTTTAACAAAACTCTGCGTTTTGGTCATTTCTTCCCTGCGAGTCGAGACTTCAATCTGAGCAAAAGACTTCAACCCTTGTTCATGCAAAGCTCGGACATCACTTACTATAGCCCGTAACATACCCTTCCCCATCAGAGCACCTTACCCACAAGGTGAGGAAACCTGTCACGCAATGACCAATATGGCTCCCAAGTGGCATCATCCACACTAGCTCCCTTCCAATGTACTAAGACATCAATTATTGATCTGTTATTAACTTGCCTCATCCGCTGCTGCAAAATAGCCTTAGGTTCATGAGTGAGTTCACCTTGTAAATCTACTGANTTGTCTCATATTAGATCTGTCAGGTATATTTGTGCAGTAGACTCCCCCCGAACCATCATCTGTTTCACCTTCTCACGAGTGATGAAAACCTTGTCCATTCCTTGTATTGTGAGCATTACTTTCCAGCTGAGGATTATAAGGAAGCTTCGAAAGATGCTGCAATAATTCAGTAAATTTCCTATCCTGTGCCTCCCTTTCCAATCTTGCTGTTTCTTGTTGCTGAGCCAGGATCGTAATTGCATCCTCGATCTGTTTTTGTTGTCTTTCTTGCCGCTCCCTTAACTGATTGACAGAATCAAGGATCTATGCATATGATCTCGTGCCTTCCGCCATTACTGACAACTGATACCAATTGTAGTGGACCTTGTATAGTCTAAGAGAAACTGATGAGAAATGAGGTCATTAACCTCCTGAAATTCAACGGAGTTACGATAGAGAAGAGGAAGATATGGAGAGCAAAGAGATAGAGAGAGATAGAAGTCGAGAGAGAGATTGAGTTTCACTTGAATGCCGAAGTTGGCCTCTTTCCCAACTTACGGCTACTATTTATAGAAGAGGGTTTCGGTTATATGAGCAGTTAGGAAAACTACACAATTTGACTCAAACGACAAGTAAGAACGACACCGTTCTATTTATTCCACCTTAACACTAAACGACGACAGTTAAACAAGCCAACTGACACTTTAACAAAACTCTGCGTTTTGGTCATTTCTTCCCTGCGAGTCGAGACTTCAATCTGAGCAAAAGACTTCAACCCTTGTTCATGCAAAGCTCGGACATCACTTACTATAGCCCGTAACGATTCTCACTTTCCATTCATATCCCTCCAAGTTCCAACCTCCCCACTTCTTCACAGCTCTCCCTCTTTTCTCTGTCTCTGCTTTTGGTTGCTGGATCTTTCAATGGCTATTTCAGGTTCTGATCCAATCTGACTTTTCTTCTTTCGAATTTTTTCTTATTTAAAATGGCCAAATTTCATCCATTTCTGTCTCTTTGCGTTTTTCTCCCCCTTTAAAACATATCAATATCATAAAGAGATGGGCTTTTCCCCCTTCTTTTGGCTTCCTAAGATAATACGTAAAGTTACCTACATGAAAATGTTTCAATTAACCCAAATAGTTTTGTAGGTTGGTTTATTTGTCTGTTTGTTTCTTTGTTTCGGCTGGGTAATTTATGGGTTCATTTGATCTTAGTGTGAAATTTGACTTGCTCTGGGTTTGATATTGATTTTTATTTCAATAGGTGATCGTTAAAGATGATGGCAGACAAGGAGAGAGAGAATTGCAATGCAGATCTATTACTGTCTGTTGGATACACACAATAAGATACAATTATTACCCAGTTGTGAATTTTGACGTCATTGACATCAATTATAACTTCCTGGCGAAGACGTAATCAGCTTACCGATAGTTTTCTTCAGTTAAGTTGGTACCCTCTTTACAAGATGCCATATTATATACAGAGACTTTATAATCTTTGCAAAGCATCATTTTCCCCGAATGGACCACTCTCAGACGAAGCACTTGAGAAAGTCCGGGCTAAGTTAGGTATTAAGAAGGATCCTCTTGTTGTCTCATGTATATATAAACTTTACTTGCATTGTGTAGCTTCATGTTATCAATAGCTTATTTTTCTCGTTATTTATATGAAATATTTTACATATCAGATGCTGTTTGAAACGTGCACAGCATTATCAAAATAGTTGTTACTTGGAATGATGTTTGACTAGTGTCTCACTTCTGAAGCTAACCCATTGCTTGACCATGAGCTGGCCGATTCTATGGTCAATTCCAGTTTGGCAGACACGCAAAGGCACATGTATCTGTGCTGCGCTTGAGCTGTATTTGTGGTACCTTAAACTTTTAACTATCCTTGTCCAAGTTGGATTGGAAGAAGCAGCTTCCAAGGAACCTGTATGAAAAGTTGTGGGAGATCCGTTTGAGAAGTCTCTAATGGGCATAGCCATCATCAAAACTATTCTCATTTATAATACTATCGACAAGAAGATTTTAATACCTTATTGGAAAAGCATTTCAATTGGTTATTAACCTTAAAAGCNAATACTATCGACAAGAAGATTTTAAAACCTTATTGGAAAAGCATTTCAATTGGTTATTAACCTTAAAAGTTACTTTATATGATATTTTTTCTCAGCAATTCAAGCCAATTTGGGATGTTTTGAAATTTGTTTTATCTTCATGTTTTCCAAACCATTTGAGGAATGTACTCTTTTTATTGTATGAGTAGTATTCTGTATGAGGATTATGTTTCCCATGTAATTGGGGACTCCACTTGCTGTTTTCTCAACTATTAGGGATCCAGGAAAACATAAACAAAATAAAATTAGAAAGCCCTGTACACAAAAGATCAAGTAGTACTGCTGATTTTTCACATGTTCTATTTGCGGTTTTCTCAACTACTAGTGATCCAGAAAAACAGAAACAAAATAAAATTAGAGAGCCCTGTACAGAAAAAATAAAGTAATGCTGCTGATTTTTCACATGTTCTATTTGAAATTTTTGTATTGGAACTATTCAGGTGTTTTTGTGTGTTCGGCATAATTTGTTCATTATTTTTGAGGTAAGTATTTGACCTTTGATTATTTAACTAGTAATTGTATTGCTAGGAGGTTGACATGGTGTCAGTGTTCAATATATTGAGACCTAATAAGCCATAAATGTCATGCCAAGTGGTCATTTGTGTTTGAGAAGTATCCGGTCCATGCATGCCACAATACAAGAGAAGTTTAGTGTGAGGCCTTGGGCTTATCAGAATGTACCAATAGTGAGTAGCAACAATATTTGTTTGATGGAGGTGTCTGATATAAGATTTTGATAAGTTAAACTTTATTGATAAAAAAAGGATGTAATCCAGGTACACTTCAGTATACAGGATGTACACCTAGGGGAAAAAGAAACTGAAAATAAGTGAAAAGCCTGATAACTAGAACCAGTAGAACAAGATTGGGCAACCATCCAAAAGAAAAAGAGTTCTAAAAAAATCCTTGACTTCTAACCGATTTTCTGAAAATCCTTGGATGTTTAGTTATTCCTTTACCTCTATATGCACTACATTACACAAGATAGATTAGTTTCCATAAATTGGCTCTTTTGAAGCAAACAAAACAGTCGCTCCAACATGCCAAAACAACACCACTCTAATGACCTAACCCAGTTTGGCCCAAACAAACCCAAGTAGTGTAAAGCACTGGCTACCTAACATTGAAGTAAAAGAGGTCAATCCCTCTCCCAGTCTTCTTACATAAGGAACACCAATCTAACACGGTAATATCATAAGTGAGAATCTTTCCAAGAGTTGGAGTCCAAAAAAATGAATGCCACTCAATGGAGCCACAATTCATCCAAATTTTCTTCCAAGGGAGGGAAGAACTACCATGAGTCGATACTGCCCTATAGAATGATCTAACATCAAATTCCCCTCGCTTTTGACTGGGTCCAGTGAAGCCAAAGCGTGTCCACCCTGTACCTTCTCAATACTATGGAGTACAAGACATTGTAAAAAGAAGTTATAATCTCCACCTCCCAATTATGTACCTCTTGGACAAACTCAACAGTATAGAAGTTGGGGTATAGCAATCAAACAAGATCGAACTGTTCTCATTTGAGACTTTCAATGTGTTTGAGGAGCTTGTTTGAGGTTTTTATTGACGCAGCTGTTGTGGATTAGTTTTCCCAAGACTTGCTATTGAATCTATCATTTGGATTAACTCGTGTTCCTGAACATAAGCGTTGGTTTTAACTGTTAGATGCTAATGGTTCTTCATATCTATAAAACACTACTGGACAAGGTTGTACTTTATATACAAGGGGTTGCTATAATTATGTTTATTGGTGCTTGGCCTTCATAGACTTATTTATATGTAGAGTAGAAATTTATTTATAAGTGGAGTTTCTACTTTTATGATTATTTGGCATACCCGTATGATATCTTTAATCTCATATTTTGTGACATTTCTAACTTGTACTCCCTTTCTATAGGTGTATAAATTGTAAGTTCTCATAACGCCACCATCCCCATTTGGTAGCTTCGCAATTTTAACTCTAGCTATAACTTTATTTCAGACAAAATCAAGCCTTCCGACGTAGGTCTCGAACAGGAAGCACAGCTGGTACGCAGTTGGTCAGCTTCTAAAAATGAGCGTAATGGAAGCCATCAATCAATGCCACCTATTAAATACTTGCATTTACATGAGTGTGACAGCTTCTCTGTAAGCACAAGGCTTTATGTAATCGGTTTTCAATTGCAATTTTGATTTTTGAAGAATTATGACTTTGAAGTTGCTTATAAAAAGAAGTTACATTTAATTTGAGAATTCTGTTGTATTTGATGCATCATATATCTTCCATAAAAGTTGCCCTTAGAATTTAGATAGTTGAAAATTGAATTACTGAGTTACTGGTTTTTAACATTTTTTGAAGATAGGAATCTTCTGCATGCCACCTTCCTCTATCATACCTCTTCATAATCATCCTNTTTTGTTTTTTTTTTTTTTTTTTTTTTTTTTTTTTTTTTTTTTTTTTTTTTCTTTGTTTTTTTTTTTTTTTTTTTTTTTTTTTTCAGGTGCAGCTTTGTACAATGATTGTTTGATTAGTGGAACAATTTTCTTGATTGAATACTTCATTGGCCCTTATTATTCATGTTATTGATCATTAGGATGTCTTTTCTCAAACATCATATTGCTTTTTGTTTGCTTAATGGGACATTACAAGACCATTTGGATGATTCTTTGATACAAGGGAAAAGAAAATTTTGCAACTTTAAACAACTTGGGGTCTTACACTTTGCACCCTAAACTAACAAAACTAACATGCACCCTTAAACTATCAAAACACTTTGCACCCTCCCTTGAGATTGGTCATAAGGATTGTGCTGCATTAATCTCAAGGGAGGGTGCAAAGTGTTAGCTTTTAGTAGTTTGAGGGTGCAATGTGTCAGTTTTGATAGTTTAAGGTGTAAAATGCAAAATCACTAATAGCTTGACAGTGCAAAGTGTATTCATCCCTTGATAGCTAAGGGAGACAAAATTTAAAAGGTTAAATTTGGACAATCAAGGAATTGGCACATTCTATCTAGGATGGTAGTGAATATCCATCCAATAGAAGGATTTCATATGTTAGCATAGGAGTGATCCGTGTGTATTGAACCAAAAAATAATGACAATGTGCGTTATTCATGAGATGTGCACGCCTTTTGTCAATGTTACACAAGTCCATTTGGACGTGTGAAATCCTGGATTGTCAATTATTACATTTGTGATTGACAGATTCAATCATTCGAGTGTTGCTTAGTCTAGGTGTGCTAAGCACTAGGAGAAATAAATGATAATAAATAAAGTGCTTTCTACCCCTACAGTAAAGTAAACGTAATAGATGTTTTGCAAAAAAATGTATTTCTTTTTTTAATTTTAATTTTAGTGTCGATAAGTTATGTGCTGAAATACAATCAGTAGAAACCAAGAAGAAATTGTTTTTTTTTTTTATCAAAAACCAAGAAGAAATTTGAAGGGAGGAGAGAAAGCGGAAATGGAGGAGAAGTAAGGTGCAGAAGAAGAAGGGAAGAAAATATCAATCAAATTATTATTTTGTCAAAAGTGTTTGACAACAGTACTGAAATAGGTTTCTTTTAACTGGTACATAAGAATTTTATTGACGAGAACTAGTCATAGTTCAAGTTCACGGGACCCTTCTCGTCATCAGCCAAGCTATCCCCATTCTAGCAAAGAATTTCCAGATAAGCTTCCTTGTGAGCTTATCACCACACCATAGGTCATGCCAGAACTTGATTCTAGATCCATCGCCCACCTTGAACCGAGGATATCTAGAAAACTAAACCTTCGTTACACTTGGGCAGACAGCCAACAAAAGGAAATAACAAACCTTTATCTGCATCTCTGCTTTTTAAGAAAACAATGTTGGGTGGGATAAAGGTCAGTCTTTATCACAGCCAGTGTGAAAAGAATGGTGAATATCTCAAATGATGCCACAATATCAGCTTTTTACTCATTGAAAGGTTGGCATGTTTTGTTATTGGCAAAGAATGTCTGCATTTTTTTGGATTCATACTACAAATTGAAACTTGTGGTTTTTCAGCGAGACCTGCAAAGGTCAATAGAGATGTCGAGATGGCAGCACCTTCTCCGACAACAATTCTTTATCCCAGAAGTGGGGGCAATATCCATAGTTTTCGAGCCCTAACTCCCTGTGCTATATTTGACATCCTTTCTCCACCATACTCTTCAGAACATGAACGAAACTGCACTTATTTCCGAAAGTCTCTAAGAAGGGATCTACCTGGTATAAAATTTATGCAAATTTTTAGTTATTGTCTTTCATTCCATTTTTTGTTTGATTGCCTCTCCTAAATCGAAATTGCTAATTCATAATTCATCTTTAACCGTGGCAGTCATTCATGTTCTTTCTTGGAATGTAGGTGATTTTCAGTTGGATGGAGGTATGGTTTCTGGTGTGACTTGGTTGGAAGAATTCCAACTTCCTGACAACTTTGTCATACGCAGAGGGGAGTACAAGGGTCCTGTTATTAGAACGTGATACTTCTTGTTTTGGCATACCATGCATTTTGATTATCCTTACTCTTGGTAGTATGATAATTGAGGGAATCCTGGTATACAAGTTGTCAATAGCCATTGCAATAAGTTATGTTTTGATTATATGTTAGGCATTTGGTTTGTACATATTACACAAATATTCTTCCCTTTGGTGACCTGACCTTTAACTAGTGGATTTCTTTCTAGAGATGAAATCCTTTGCTGTCCTGTGCTGGGCTTCCATTGGCTCTCTGCCTCCTCCACTTGTCACTTCCTTGCTTTTCTTCTCTCTTTTTCTTCAAACATCTTCTTTTATTTATATATGGATCAGCACTGTCATTGTTTTTGGTCTGTAAGTAATCAAGTAGGAGACCAAGGGCCATCCAGAGCTTAACCCCAGAGCATTTATTGGCCTAATGTTCAAGAGTTTCCCAGCAATTAACTCCCAATCTCTCTTGGGATGCTTGGGAAATGAAATGAGATGAAAAATATGTGAATAATAATGAAATGGTTTGAGCTATGATGTTTTATGGGATGAGATGAAACCATCTCAACATCCAAACAGCCCTTAGATGACTTTTTTCCCCTTGTTTTACTATATGAAAATATGATAGAATTTAATATATATTAACGTTTTCAGTTTTCACATTTGGGTTTAGTAAGAATTGTGGAAATAAAATATATAGTTTTTAACTTTATTTGATTGAAGAGAAAAATTATGAGAGTAATGAGTATTTTGTTTAAATTTGTGATCATGCACAAAATGCCCTTATAACATATATGAGTATTTATCTTCTTCTTAAATGAGGATATTTGAGTAAATAACAAAAAAAAAAAAAAAAATAAAGAAAGAAGAAGTAGAGAGAGCAGCACTTGAGATCAAATATTGGATCGCATTCATAGCTCAGGTAAGGAACATAATTTTAGACCAATTTATTGGATACATCCATTTTTCCTTAATTTTTATTATTTTTTATATTCGTGTCTCCTCTAAAGAGGTTTTTTGTTACACGACAGCTAAGGGACAGTGAGGTGAAGAGGAGAAGCGTCGGGTGCGAACGAAGGGGCGTACGAAGTGATGAAGTCGTGAGAAAAATTGGGGAAGAATAATTCGACCAAGCCCTAGAATCTTCAAGTAATGCTATGGGCTTCATGGGCCGATGAAAGAAGAGTATCGGGCTTCAAATGGCAAGGAACGTGGTTGGGAGCTTCACCGACTGGGCCTTCGTCATTGTTTTTATTTGATGTTTCATGTAATAAATACAGCCCATTATATGTTAAGGGCAGTTTAGTAATTTCCTGCTTTCAGTACTATTTAGGTCTGTCACTATGACAGAGTTAGTTATGCAAAAAACACTCAAGAATATTCTCTATTCTGACATTGGAGGAGCCTCCCTCGAAGAAGGCCTTTTCATCTCTATCAATACACAGTTTATCAATTTTCTTCCGTATTCAATCTCATTCATCTTTATCTCATTCATCAATTACAAATAATCTGCTACATTTTTATTCCTCCAAGACACCAGAAAATACTTTACTCTTTTTTAATGTATTAATCATTAGAAAACACCAACGCTAATCATTTTTGTTTCTACTGCCAACTCATTAAAGAAAATCTATATAATTTATTTAGAGAAATTTTTTTTATCTATAAGCCAGTGTGAATAACACATTTTAATAAGCTGTTTATATGATATAATTTGATTTGAATGAAAAATTTTAAAATTTAAATCTTATAAATTAAATTTTACTAGTTATATAAATGGTAAATTCTACGCACCAATTTGAAAATAGAATAATTTTCTATTAGAAGAAATCAGGTTCGAAAGGATAAGAGAACCTTCAAACTAGCTTACCTAATGAGAAAAATGCTCACCATTCTCTATGTATTTACTTTTAATAGATTAGATGAAAATCTACTGAAATTAGAAGGACAATAGGAGGAAATGAAAAATCCTAAAAAACACCTCAAAACAAACGTTACAAAAAAGAAAATAAAACTTAACAGTTCCGATCCCTTATATATTTCCTGACTCGCTCCCAAGAGAGTGGTCGGTCGCCTTAAGCATAATGTTTTCTACTTGGAAGAATATCCTAAAGGCTATATAGCAATAGATGACTTGAAACAATTTATGTCCAAGTGGCCATTCCAAATCCATTCTCGCATTTTAAAAAAACAAATCCAATCCTCCCAAAGAAACAAAAACTTGGTGGAAACTTTTCTCTAGCTAATAGATACCTGAGCTAGAGCATTGACATTGTAGGTTGTGTTTAGATAGTAAGGTATTATCCGGTATTCTGTTAATAGTAATAAAAAAGTAATAATAGAATATTGATTTAAAATAATGAAAAAAAAATCCAGATGTAAAACGACGTCGTTTCATCACACGAGGGTCCAAAACGCAAAACCCCATTCTCTTCTTCCCTTCTTCTATTATCCTCTGAACCTCTCGGATCTCCTCTGCTCGACGCCTCTGTTCCCTCTCTATTGCTGACGTTCTCTCTTTGCGCCTCCGTAGTCTATTGACTTTGTTCCCCTTCACTTCTCAAACCAGCCTCTGTTCAGACTCTGGTAAGTTGTCCGACTCCGAGCCCTAAATCAAGGAAATTTAATTTGATGTTTTTTTTTTCCATGTTGTTGGGTTGCCTAAAATTAATTGTTTTGAGTCTAATTGTTGTGAAGTTGTGTTGCAGTAAGAAATTGTGATAGAATTGAATATGGTTGATGCGTTGGATTGTGCAAACCAGTATGCATGCAATGTGTTTGACAAAATGTAAAAGTGATATATTACAAAATTAGTTTATGGTTTTAATTGTTTTTGTGCCCTAAATAAATGCATGGATGTCACCTGGCCATGGGAGGAAATAGGAATGTTTCGCAATCATGTTCCTACCAAACAAGTGGTAATTTAAAGAAATTATTCTCTATAGCAAAAGCATTTTTAACAGATCCTAGGTTGAAGGACATTTCTCAATAGTTTAGTGAGCCCCCATCAGTGTAATATGTCCTTGAAAATTATCCTTAAAAATATTTCTGATTTTTTCCTAGAATACCATCTTAACTTCAACATGAAAGACCATGCACCTTATCTACAGTAACATGGAATATATATCTTCCTATATCTTAAATGCATGTATAACGTGAACAGTAATGAACAGTTCTAAACTGTGAACAGTGTCCAGCATCTTCTTCTTGGTTTCTCATTCCTTTGCATGATATGTTTTTCCTTCCGGTCACAATTTTACTTCTTCTTCGTTAAGTCTCAAACATCTAGTTAGTATTATTGTATTCTGGTGTGACAGCGAAAATATCTAGCCTATTGATAGAAGGGATGGAGTGCAAATACGTCTTGTGGTTTTCCAGCATCTGTAGAGCTTTCAGACTCAAGTGGAGGAAGAAAAAAATTCTCCCGTACTGTTTGAGGATTCTTCTCCTCGCCGTTGGTATGCAATAATCTTCTAATTTCACTTCTGCATCTAGGTTTTCTTTTTCTCTTTCTCGCATGTTACGACTCAGCAATAGAAATATATTTCTTCTTCGTTTCCCTTCTTTCCCGTATGGTTTCTTCTTCATTTCAGATTTATTTTCACATATTTGTTTTCTTTCTTCTTCGTTTCTTTTTGGTTTGAAGAGAGAGAGAGAGAGTTGAAGTGAGAAATGGGTTCGTGCGCGCAAATGCCAGTGTGCGACAAAGAGGAAAATGGAGGTTTGTGGTGGCTGGGTCTGCTAGAGGTTGTCGCCGGTGTGAAGTGGTGGAGGTGCGGTGGCCTAGGTGGCCGCATACGGCTGCGCAACTGGACACAAATGGGTGAAACCCATTTCGGTTGGGTTTCCATGGGGGAGAGGAAGGGCTGCTCGTGGGGGATATCGGTGGTGGCGAGGTTGGTCGCCGGCGTGAGGGGGAGTCACCGGTGGTGGTCGTGATGCTGGGTGGCTTGGTATGGTGGCGCAGTTTGAGAGAAATGGGAAAAACCCATTTCGAATGGGTTTCCACGGGGGAGAGAGAGGGCTGCATGAGGGGGACATATGTCGTGGCTAGGTTGGTCGTCAGCGTGAGGGGGACTCGCCTGTGGTGGCGCTGAGGTTGGCCGGCGCACGGCGGCGCTGGGCTGGGCTGAAGGAGAACGGGCCGTGGGGAAGAATCGGGCCTAAGGAGAGAGACAAAGTGAGGAAAAAAAATAATAAAATCACTAAAAAAGAATAATATATGTTGCTATATTTTACAATTTCTCATCTGAAAAAATATCTAACTACTTGTTATTAATAAATAATAGTAAATTCCTTTTTTTTGGGGGGGGGTAAAATTGAATAGAATAAAAAGTAAGAAAATATTATATAAAATCAAATTGGGAAAAATATCTTTAATTATATATATAGCTAATTATATATATATATACACACACACCAATGCATGCAATAATGTCACCGTTCACCAGGATTTTCTCTTGATTACATTTGTGTGTGAAGGATCTTGCCCGGACCTTGACATGAACAAATTATTATTAATTTTGATGACACTGACCCTTTAATTTTTTTTCAAATTATTATTATTATTTTTTTAAAATTTTGCTTTTGTTTGGAAAAATTATGACAATGATCTTGAAAGCTCTCTAGTCCTAAATATTATATAGTCGTATTAATTAATCTAACAATCTAAAGGCATGCATATTGAGTACAAGGCTGGCCTTTAACAATATAACTAATTAATTAATTAATTAACAAAGAAATTAAAAATTAAAAAAGCTGAGATTCTGATTGTGGAGGGTATTGATTAATTTGATCTGAGTGAGACATGCAACATGTTTAGCATAATTTTTATTGGAAGATAACATCATTAATGATCGAGATCAAGTGTAGTGGTGATGAGGTACGACGTGCGTGATCATGATAATCAGTGATGATGAGTTGCCTGTAGGTTGCAACTTGAATAAGTTATATTATTCTCATTTACCTGAGTTTTTTTCTTGTACACTAGATGTTTATATTTTTGAATAATTTATTTTATAGTAATACAGGGCAAACGTGCCTCGCACGTAGCTCTACCACTAGTATATATATATATATATATATATATATATATATGAGTTTAATTCGGAAGGGGATGTATAGTTTTGCAAGCAGCTGTATAGTTTTCAACTTTTCAACAAATGTGGCTGAAAAATGAAAATTCAGAGACTGACTTGGATGAAAATTCTAAGACTGACTTGGTTGCAAACAAAGCCATGACTTTTTTACTTCCAAAAACTTTTTAAATTGTATGCATGATATGTTTAGCAAAAATTGTAGATCATGTCATTAAACAACAACCTTTTTTCCTTGTTTTTTAACTTTTTAGGCAGATTCTAATTATTATGTTTTATTTTGGGTGGCAGCCCATGTATGTTTCTCTATATTTAGCTTCTAATTTATTTTTCTCTATCTTAAATGAGTTGATGCCTTTTAATATAGCCTAGTTATTTTTTAAACTAATTTTTTACTTCTAATTTATTTTTTCAACTTCTTTGATTGTGATATAGATCCTACACCTAGTGGAGATGATCGTTCATAAGGGGACGTGGTAAATGCCAGTGCTACCGCTTCTATACCAGTGGGTACTTCTACCCCTAGAGCTACAATTAGGGTAGCTACATCTAGATACCATTGTATAAGTGAAACACTCATTAGACTATATACCGTTGGCGTTGATATCGAAAGCTATAGGCTTGAATCGAGTAACTTTATATGCTTTTAAATGATTATTTAATTATTTTTAATGTTTCATTTACTTAACTTCTACTTTTTATGATTTTATAGACCTAATTGTGAACCCAAACATAATTGCCGATGACTGAGAATCTGAGTTGGACGCCCCTTGAGAGTTGGGATAGAGTTGAGGGACTATGGATTATGGAGAACTCACTTTCTTGGTGAGAATCAAATTCTACTTTTATCATGTTCACTTTTTTATTATCAGTTTTTTCTTTTATTGATTGTAACTTTCTATCTTCATTTCCGGTATGACCAATGGACTATTGAGATTTGGTAAAATCCTTCCTACACAAGTACACATAGTGTTTAATATTTATGTAATTATCTCTAAAGACTAAGTCAATATTGTAATAAATGAGACTGTTATAACTTATAGCTACATGTTATTTAGTTTTTAAACTACTGTATTTAAGTTTTTTTTCAGTATTTTTTTACAGGTTCAAAATTGGGCTTTGGTGAGCCCAAAAATTCAAAAAATGGCATTAATTTAGTCCAATAAACTGTCGGAGCTCTGACCACCGTTCGAAACTCCGATCGGAGTTCGAAGTTTCGAATTTCGATCAGAATCGGAGTAAAAATTTTCCTCTGACTCCTAGGTCAAAAACACCAACTCTTACTCTATCAGAGTCGGAGCTCAGCTCTACTCAGAATACCTAAGAATACCTCATTACCCAAACTAGGCCTTAAGTTAAATGATAGTGAAGTCTCTAATACTAATATCCCTTAAAATAAGGCTGTAATAGATTAGGCATCATTGAGTTTAGATGACTTTGTGCAATAGGAAAATTATCTTGGGAGTCATACCTGGCCAACCACTGTAGCTAATTTATCCCACTTGTTTATTATTTAAAAATGAGTTTAGATATGATTATAGGATATTTCAATTCATTTGTATGTTGAGTTTTGAGTAAATATTTTTTAAAAATACAATTTTTTTCTAAAGGCTATAGACTCTTAATATGCCTATGCATTGGCTAGAGGTTCTCTGGGATGAAGAGAGCATATTGAGAGAAGAGAAAAATTAGTGAAAAGCCATCTCTAAATTAACTTTGCATTATTTTGATTTATAGGTTGCTGGAAATGACCATGAAGTTGATTTTGTATATATTTTAATATTTTGTGTAAGAAAATGAAGTTAGTTTAGATTGATGGACAGATTTTATGTATTTTGATGTATAGATTCTTTCTTGGAGATTATGAAAATAAAAAATAAAAAATAAAAAAATATTTTAAAAAAATAAAAAATGTATTAAAAAAGGAGATACAATATTTTAAAAAAATAATAATATTTAATTATTATTGAGAGCAAGATGCAACGGTGACATTAACCAAACTTTGCCTAAATCAATAATAGTCCTCTAAGGATAGAAATCTTATGAGAAATCAAGATGTGTGATATTAATTATGAGAAATCTTATGTGTGACATTTGAGAGTTTAGAAATTATTTAAAAAATAAGTGATAGTTCCAAGGGGATGAAGTAGAATTTTGCAAGACATTATATGACACACAACACCAAGGACAAGAGAACATTATATATGGAGTGAATACATTAAAAACAACGAATCAATGCATGGCTTTGTTTTAAAACAAAGTCCTAATGCTCTAATTTCAAACCACAAGCGAATAATTACTTGATAAGTACATTTATAGGAATGCAACTGATGATCCTATGGGATGGGTACTACGGGTACATATAGGAGACTTGAAGCTCCTTGTCCTTGGGTCCATCCCTATAGCAATGCTATTGTCAATTAGTTTCTAATTACCTCCGCCATCACCTCCGCAGCCTCCGCCACCATCATGGTCACCACCACCACAGCCTCCTCCACCGTCATCTCCTCCATGTTTGCCTCTTTTCCGCTTGCTAGGTTTATTAGACTTATGTCCTCCATGTTTGCTACTTTTCCGCTTGCTAGTTTTAGTAGACTCGTCATCACCACAAGCAAAGATGACCATTGATGTAATAGAGAGAAACATGATGATCATGCCCACCAAATGTAACCCACCCCAGCTTTCCAGCACAATACTCGCGTCATCCGCAACGAAATCTCTAGCCATTTCTGAGAGTAATTCGTTCTCTTGCTTATTAGCTAATTATATGAAAGCTTTACGAACCCATTCATATATACTCGTATTAACCTTTCCATAAGCCATCAATGGTGTGTTTTCCCCATCAATTGCATTGATCGTGTAGTGGGGACTGGGAATCGCTTCTCTCATGTCTTCTTCTCCTGAAAATTTAACCTGGAAAATTTAGTGCAGTAGTATTTTCTCCGGCATATGTTACCACATATTTGATGAAGATAATTCTTAGTGGTGGGTTCTGGGAAGAGCAGAGACACGAATGGTAATTCACAACTGTCCGACCAATAATTGTGTTTCACGTGTTCTGTTATTTTACGTAAATTTATTAATGAGTAATTCTACGTACAATCGTAATGTGCGTAAACATCACGTAATCGTTTTAAAAAAAAGTGAGATTTATTATTAAAAAATTATTATTTTTTATATAAATCTCGTATTTTATTTATTTANGTAACCCACCCCAGCTTTCCAGCACAATACTCGCGTCATCCGCAACGAAATCTCTAGCCATTTCTGAGAGTAATTCGTTCTCTTGCTTATTAGCTAATTATATGAAAGCTTTACGAACCCATTCATATATACTCGTATTAACCTTTCCATAAGCCATCAATGGTGTGTTTTCCCCATCAATTGCATTGATCGTGTAGTGGGGACTGGGAATCGCTTCTCTCATGTCTTCTTCTCCTGAAAATTTAACCTGGAAAATTTAGTGCAGTAGTATTTTCTCCGGCATATGTTACCACATATTTGATGAAGATAATTCTTAGTGGTGGGTTCTGGGAAGAGCAGAGACACGAATGGTAATTCACAACTGTCCGACCAATAATTGTGTTTCACGTGTTCTGTTATTTTACGTAAATTTATTAACGAGTAATTCTACGTACAATCGTATTGTGCGTAAACATCGCGTAATCGTTTTAAAAAAGAGTGAGATTTATTATTAAAAAATTATTTTTTTTATATAAGTCTCATATTTTATTCATTTTTTTCAAAACGATTATGCGATAGTTATATAATTTACAATTATAAATATCTTTTCTTTATTTAAATATTTTGCACAAGCTTTGATCAATCTCCAGCACGAGTAGATATTTTCTGCTTCCCTCCAATTTGGCTCTTGCTTCTTTCGAAATTTCCAACAACATGATTTTTTTGTTAATTCCACGTTGAAAAGATAGTAAAATTTAGTGATTTATAAGTGAATGAGTTTGACTATAAATAAATTAGAATATATGAGTAAACACATAATAGTAGTGTCTTTGCATTGATCACACGCGATGCATAGAAGCTTTATACAGTTATTTCACACATTTACGATAGAAATTATTTTATTTAAATTCAAATAAAATAACACAATTGCGGTTATTACATATCTACATTCTAAGATTAATGTTCAAAATTTATAATCTACATCCTATATAAATAGTGTTATATCCTGACAATAAACTTACTAGATTCTGCAAGAATTTCGAGAGTGGGAAGCGAATTAACAATGCCTCACTATTTTGCCTAGGGCTACAAACGGGCCAGTCCGGTCCGGTCCGGCGATGGACCAAAAATTTTCGGTCCATTATTTTTCCGGACCGGACCGGACCGAACACCCAAAGGGACCAGACCGGACCGGTATCCGGACCGGTCAAGTCCAGTCGGTCCGCCTTTTTTTTTTTTTTAATAATTAATAAAAAAATGTATTTAAAATACTAAATTAAACTAAGTGACTTATGAATGTGGATTATGTAACAAACTCAATAAAATAATATTTTATATGGTCAATGATAATAAACTAGATGAAAATTATATTATTAATTTATATAATTACTATATAATTAACTAATTGATATTATATATTTATTAATTCATAGAATATTAACAAGTATTAATAGTATATTTAAAATTTTATATTGTTAATAGTGATAGGTTAAATGAAGATATATATAAAATATTATTAATTTATAGAATATTAACAAGTATTAATAGTATATTTAAAATTTTATATTGTTAATAGTGATAGGTTAAATGAAGATATATATAAAATATTATTAATTTATAGAATATTAACAAGTATTAATAATATATTTAAAAATTTATATTGTTAATTGTACAATTATTATATATAAAATATATATAAAATATATTTTTTTTAATTTTTAATTCGGTCCGGTCCGGTTCGGTCCGGTCCGAAAAAACTGTAGACCGTGGACCTGACCGAATGATTTCGGTCCTCTAAAATATAGACCGGACCGGTCTAAATCTCGGTCCGGTCCGGTCCGAACCGAAACCGGACCGTTAATCACCTCTAATTTTGCCATTTTCCAACATTTTCCGTATGAAATTGGTGCACTCTGTACGATTCGATAAGAGACGCAAAAGAATATCAGAAATAAGACTGATATAAATGATTTGTGAAATAAGTATCAAAAGCAATAATTTCAAAGGCCAATCAAAGAGTTGGCAGTTGGCACTACTCCCAAAAAGAGGGAACAACGGACAACCACCCAAGGTATAAATGATTTGGAAATGATATATGTCCCGCTGGGCTACCGCCGCTCCCAATTTTGTTTTTTTTTTTAGTTTTTTTTTATTTAATGATTAAGGATATATTTTTTAATATTTTAAAATATTTAGAAAAAATAAAAAAATCAAAATATTATTAAAAATATATATATAAAAAAGAGATTATTTTTTATATTATTTTTTCATAATATTTTTATTGTTTGCGTAGAGAAGCTCTTTAAAGAATTTTTCAAAAGTAACACCCTACAAAACAGTTTAACAAAAAAAAAAAAAAATTTATTATTTAAAAGTCAGATTACAAATAAGTTATCAATTACAAAACCTTTGTATTTACCTCTTACTTGACCAGACAAACGACACGTTTATCTTCTACTGCAGTAGCAACCAAAACCTCTGACGATCTTCAAATATTGCATTCTCTACTGAAACTCTAATGACTGCAATCTAATCAACGATCCTCCAAACTCAGAGCACGATCACACTCAAGGAGAGACGAAAAGTAAGATGAAAATTCTCGAATAAATTTTCACTCTCAAGCACACATAATATACTGTCAATAATTTTTGGTTTAAACTCCTTAGAGAGTTATTAAATCGTTTTCCTTTTATTATGAAGTCTAGAAAGAGTCACAGTTGAGGTAAGACTCTGCTAACGGATCAAGTCTGTCGCGAGAACGTCTTCTGACGGATTGCTGACATTTCTCGATAACTCTTCACTGCAGCTTCTGATTTCAATTCAATCTTCGGTTTTGGATTTATGCAGATCCTTATGAACTCGATTTCCACATAAGTGACTTATCTAAACAATCTTTAAGACTTCTAGATAAACTCAATGTTATTATAGATAAAGTCAATAATTATTTTACATTCATCCAAAAATACAAATATAATGATAGGATAAATTGTATCACTTAATCACCTAGTCCTGGCCAAACTCTTATATTTACAGTAATGAACCGAAAGCTTCAGCCATTTACGGCCCTGTAATAAATTTCAATCTGTTCTACAGGAACAATCATGAGTTGAAAAATGAGGCATACATGATGGATAGCGTAATTGGCTCAAACAAGCACCAATCTCCTTTTATTACTTGAAATATATATATATATATATATATATATATATATATACAGCCCTTTAATTTCCTTTACATATAAAGAACTTTACAGGAATAAACTTTGTTTTAAAGTTCAACAATTTATGAATTTACAACAGAATATAACAAGTTGAAGTTCTTTAATACAGGAAGAAATTGGGATGTTGATTTACAGTTTCAGTATAGGAATCAAAAAGGGGAACACCTTGGGAAAAGTGGAAACTAAATGACCTGGAAAAGAATAAATTTGATCATCTTTAACACCATTATAGGAACCCATTCCAATCAAATGCAGGAGTGGGTGGATTTCAGACAAGGCAGCTTCCAAACTTCTAAGCTTCCGGTATAGGTGTCAGTAGTTCCTGGTAAAATATAGTCAAGTAAGCATAGCATTCCCCATATCAATACACAAAAATAATGAATGCAAAGATTATGAGATTACCTCAGAATACCTCAGATGGCCATGGTGTGTGTAGGAAGATTTAACGCGTGTTTCCCAGTTGGATTCAAGAGAGGTTGACTTGGAAGCTTGATTTCTAGTATTAATGAGCATGGCAAGTGAAGATCTTGAAGGTACATTTCTTGAGGAAATGACGGGAAGAGTACGCTTTAGCCAAGACTCAGATGGAGATTTTGGTGAAGGTAAGCCAAGAGGAAGGTATGGATAGCTGCTATGAGAACTTTCTTGATCACCTAGACTCATAGGCCCTCGGCTTTTGAAATTATTTTTCCCACCCACTTTTGAGCTTGCAATTGTGATAGAATCTCGTACAAAGCCAGCATTAACTTGAGTGCAAGATTTCTTATCATGCAGGATTTCTAAACCAATACTCCTATTGTCAACGACTTTCAAACTTGTCAATGTAACAGAATCCTGAGTAAAGCCATGANTTGTACAAAGCCAGCATTAACTTGAGTGCAAGATTTCTTATCATGCCGGATTTCTAAACCAATACTCCTATTGTTAACGACTTTCAAACTTGTCAGTGTAACAGAATCCTGAGTAAGGCCATGAGGACCTTTTGGATCACCTAATTTAACAGGCTGCTGGGTTTCGAAATGAATCTTCTTGGTATCAATTGGTTTTGAGCTCATCAATGTACTAGAATCCTGAATAAGATCCAGAGACTGTTTGGAATCATTCCTCATTTCCATTTTGGATCTGGCAGAAGAAGACAGAAAACAAGAATCAACAGACACTGAACTTACAGGTTGCACTTTTGTCTTTTCATCCACAACACTCAAGTACTTGAAATCTTTAAGTGAAGAATCTACAGAAGTCCTTTTCTCCAATTCGCTACATTTTACAGTAATCCCAAAACCGTCCCCTCTGTAATCAATTGACCCCTGCATATCTGAAGAACTTGAATTTGACTTTCGAGATTTTACTGTATGTACAGAATCAATATAGAGTGTTTTCTCAACCATGGGACTCGTAGAGCCTGATTCCCATTTGGTGTCCTCATTGGCCAATAATTCTCGAAAAGTTTTGTGGCCTTTACTGTGAAAATCTGACCCACTCACCCTGGAATTCACATCTTTTCCAGAAAAACCAAGAACTTCTTCATGGAGAGACTGGGAAGATTCATTCTGGCAGGTCAATATGCCATTACCATGCAAACGCCTGTTCTGAGGTGATTCATCTGGTTTCCCACAATCTTTTTTATGAGCAGTTTGGTTGGATTCAATTCTCACCCGAGTCTTATCTTCGTGCAACTCCGCTGATTGGTGTCCATCCAGTGATCTTTGCTCAGGTGCAGTATTCCTAGCACGCTATGGAAATAAAGTAGGTAATAATATTCGACATTGACTTTAGACATGACAATAATAACACAGCAGGAAAGAAAACAAGTAGATAGGGATTATCTAAATACCTGTTTATCCGACTCACTGAAAGAACCAGAATATGAAGATTTTTCTCTCAAACTACGGACCGTAGAAATGGGTACCCCTTTCTGCATGCTCATCCCTGGTGTATGATTTATAAGGCAAAAGGAATTTTTTAGGCAAAACCTAGGAAATAAGCCACAAATTCTAGATGATGAAATTTCAGATCCGTCAAAACCATCCGCTTCATCTTCATTTTCTTCCACGTCTACATTATGGGATTGGCATCTCACAACATTTTGCATGTACTGATTAAGTGGATCATGTTTATCCCCTGCTGCTACCTTCTCTAAATGTCCCAGTTGCTCTCGTATAATAGGTTGCTTCCAAGTAGCATGTTGGTGTGTTTCAGAAGCCATTGCCTTTGCTGCAGGTAAGAAACGACCAATCATGATATCCCGAGTTTGTGGATCCATTGAGAAGGTTCCAGATGGTTTAACATCTGGACCGTCCAAGCTACTGAACCCACTAGTGCTGCAGTTCATAAAAAATGATTCTGTCATAGAAATCGTGTCAAGTGCGTCGAAATAGGCCTCATCACCATCCTCTGAACCAAAACCCTCAAACTCCATCTTCTCATTGCAGCTCTCATATTTAGTCACATTTTTATCCATAGATGAAACGTGTTGAGACCTGGGAAGGAAGTTTTCTGTTTTGGACTGAGTAATACTTGTAGGTTTAGAACTTTTATCTGAATCTTGCTGTTTGACCTTTGGAAGCCTCCCAGGTGGAAGCCTTGGAGTTACATGAGGCCGTTCAAGAGCAACATTTTGTGCTTTCCTTTCATCCTTTGGTCTTCCTGGGGTTTGCTCCCAGACAAAAGGAACAGTTCCTGGGTTACTCACTGGACCTGATTTCAGATCTGACTTGTAAACAGGAAGGGGAGGTATTTTAGGTAATGAATTATCAGTAACCCTTTTGTTTTCAGCTTGTAAGGAGGCCGCTGCTAATGGGACTCTCCTCACGGATAAAAGTGGCTGATAAAAATCTAGTTGTTTGTCTTCCAATAGATTCTTGAGATTCATCTCTTAGTTTCTGCAAAAAAATCAGCATCAGATCTAACTGCAGTCAGACTGAGCAAGATTGAGGAACAAGGGGCAAACCAGGGAAGAAATAACATATGAAATACTACAAATCCCAGTTCTATCCAGTGTCATATAAATAAATAAACAAAGGGGTAAATAAACAAACCGTAATGCAGTCTATACTAGTGTTACACAGAAACTAAGACTAGCATAAACAGTAAAATTCATTTCTCTCTTGCTGATACAGGAGTGTGCAATTCTTGACTGGACATTAATGAGTTAAATAAACATAATATAAACAGGATGGTATAAAAAAATTTAAAGCATCTAGCTTAACTTAAACTTCAAAGTTACGTTGAGTGATAAGCATCTAGCTTAACATTTTTTTTACAGGGATTTTCTTTCCAAGACACTCACAAGTACTTTTTTTCAGTAATTTCACTGTTTCCAATGAAAATGAAGTTTCCATCTCAAGAAAACTAACAGATCGAAAATCGGTAAGCCCCATACTCCTTGTACAGACATGATAAGATTTGAACACTAATGGGACAATTGGTTATTAAGTTCGAGATTAGTGATTTCTTTGAGCTCAAAATCAGAAGCTCAGGCTATGTTTAGTTTTCCACTTATTTTCAAGTTCAATCTAAACATCTTTAAACAACCAAGAAAATGATATTTCTCAAAAATCTTATTCGTCTAATCATTATCTAGGTTTCCATAAAAAAACACAAAAACCAAAACAACCTTACAAAAATCCAAAAAACTAAAAGAACAATTCACACATAAATTGTATCCAAACAACTTTTCATTTTCTTACCCACTTTCACAACACCCAATACAAAACACATCTAAATTTTGTTTCAGGAGTTCAGGGAAATTCTCAAAGTTTTTACTAACCAAACATGCCCTGAAGTTATCTAGATACTTCAAGCCCTGTTTCACGAATAAGGAAATGGAAATCAATTAACCTAAAACCGATTTTTCATCATTATAGTTAAAAAAAAAAAGCCCAATACAACAGATATTTAAAGACTAATACAGTTCATTTTAGTGAGGTGAGATTCACATGTTTATGGACCTGAAGAAAAAAAATGAATAACCCATACGGTTGGGGTTCAATTTGCACTCGAATTCTTATCCTTTATAAGCAACCAAAACGTATTGGTAAGATTTGACCAAATAAGCAGCATTGTTGATTACTCTCTACCTACGAAAAATCAATAATAATTGACAATTAAAAGAAGAAATAAAAGTTAAGCAAAGAAAACGCTAAAACAACTCAAATTCTTCAATCCCAAATGAACACTAACAGCGATTACATCAGAATCCTCTATACTACTACACCCAATTTTCCCCACAATACAATCTCATCAAACCCAAATTAAAAAGGAAAAAGAAGTTTTTAAAAAAAAAAGAAAAAAAAAAGAAAAAAAAAGAAGAAAAGCAAATGCTTTATTTGAGCGAATACAATGAAAAAAACGTTTAAGAACACTTCAAACAACACACACAAACTGCCCATCCCCGAGAAAGCAACTTAACGATATTCTTTGAAAGCATTCTTTCTTTTTTTTTTTTTTTAAGAACAATCATTATTCATTCATACATAATCATCCATCACGAGCAATTGAGCCAAAGAAACATTACGAGCAGAGAGAGATATGCTCCGCGCACAAACACACACACTCACACACAGAGAGAGAGAGGGAGAGAGAGGGAGAACCTGTGAGAAACAGCCGAACCCAGAAACCAAAGGGGCCTGGTTCTTGGAAAGAGCAGAAGAGAGCTCTAAAACTCAGAGAGAGAGAGAGGATAAACTAGTTTGAATTACGCATGTTTTTAACTGTGGTTGCAGAGTAGAGCTTGAGCCTGAGCCTACCCGCCCTTTTTTATTTATTCATCTGCGATTTGCTTGGGATCATGTGAGAGGAAGCTTTTTGTTTCAGAAAAAACCAGGAAAAGAGAGTATGAGTCTCAGTCACATTACATGCATCATTATAATGTGAATTGGGGTGTGAAAGATTTTGCAGTCAGCAACCCCGTCCCCATCACCACTACCCTACCAATTTCATTATTGATGATGTTAGCATATATGAGAAGCTGTCCATATCTCCTTTCAAGTGATAATGTTTTTTTTTTTTTT
>QEOY01002127.1:55581-85127 GCA_003123805.1 Juglans sigillata
TTATTTTATTATTATAATTTTTTTAAAATTTTTACATAAAATATAATAAATAATTTAAATTTTTTAATTTTTAAAATAAAAAATAATATTTTAATCAATACATTTCAACTCATCTCACTATTCAAACAAATATAAGACTCGATTTGAATATACAAATTTATCTCATATCATTTTATATTATCGTTATAATTTTTTTAAAATTTTATATAAAATATAATAAATAATTTAATTTTTTTAAAATTTTAAATAATAATAATATTAAAAATTATATTATAATAATATTTTCTTTAATCTCTTACGAAATATCTTATCTCATCTCCTAACAAACGAAATAATCCTTCCGTTCCTTACCGATTGTACTTTTCTTTTAGTGAAGTGTATGATACAGCAATCAATCTACAACAACTTAATCCACTCAAGCTCCTCATAAATTTCAATCCTTTTTATTAGCTGTCATACAAGTGACAGCAACTCAGGCACGTGGCAGCACACTCCTTTTCCCAAGACAAAGTAATACTATTTAGAAAATGATACTCAACTGATTCCTACCGTTGAGATTTTTAATTTTTTTTATTCAATAATTAAAAAATATTTTTAATAATATTATAAATTTTTTATTTTTTTAAAAATATTTAAAAATATTAAAAAATATATATAAAAAAAAACAATTATGCAATAACTCCTAACAGAAGAAACTGAGAGCATCATCCATATTATTTATATTTAAATAATTCTTCTTATCAATTACTATTTATTATCTCATATTTCACCCTATATATCACACTATTCCACATTTGATATAATGATATGTATGAGATATAGAGAAAAATAATGACTGATACAAGTCGTATAAGTTCGACCTGAGCCGTATAATTACACCGAAATTCTACAAAAATCTCTTGTAAGAGATCTAGCAAATACATCGAAGTCAGAGCATATATGGCTGATGAACCCTAATAATTACCATCCCCGAGATTGAAGTATCAATCAGTCAAAAAATTCCTTTTCACCGCAAGAATTCAAGTTTTCAAATTCAAAAGATTTGGTGATGATGATTGTAATGGCACTGTAATTACAATCATTATAGCAAATCACCTTTTTTATTTGGAAATGTCCTAAATCTCTCATGCATGAAACCCTTGATTGATGCTAATTATCATATTCCAATGTTCTTTCACTTTCAAAGATTTGAATTATTACTTGGCGTTAACAAAGTTGTGGAAATTTTGAGGAAATCCATAGAGACCGTTTGTTAAATACATGTCAAGGTTAATCATCATATATGACACATTTACACTTATTTTCTTTTTCTTTTTAAAGTATGATACATATTTTATCAATAGTAGTGCTACTCTGCTGCTTGCATGTGCCAACTTTGTGTGCCGCTTAGTATAAATTGTAATTTTTTTTTTTACTTTTTATTTTAAATATTTTTTAAATTAGTTAAACATTTTTAAAAAATAAAAAAATATCAATACCCTAATAGTTATTTCCTTAATCATTAAGTAAAAAATAAAAAATAAATACATGAACAATTAAAATGAAGAGACAAAATGAGGTGGGATAATAGCATTACTCTTTTATCAACATGTGCTCTATTTCTCTATCTTCAAAGTGACCGCTCATTTTGACTGTTATTATAATTTTAGATATTTATTAAACATTTTAGATCTCAGCTAGCATTGTCTCTATCTCTCAAACTTTAATTAACGTTAAANTTATTTCCTTAATCATTAAGTAAAAAATAAAAAATAAATACATGAGCAATTAAAATAAAGAGACAAAATAAGGTGGGATAGTAGCATTACTCTTTTATCAACATGTGCTCTATTTCTCTATCTTCAAAGTGACCGCTCATTTTGACTGTTATTATAATTTTAGATATTTATTAAACATTTTAGATCTCAGCTGGCATTGTCTCTATCTCTCAAACTTTAATTAACGTTAAGGCCTCACCACCAAAACTCGATTAGAAATATATATAGGGAAAATATTAATAAAAACGATACTCTAATATTTTAATACGATATAAACACATGGATGGTATGAGCATCAATGCAATGATGTGGGGTCGCCCATGCACCATCGTGATTCGTGGCCAAGTAGATCATCATGATCTGAATATATACAGTTTAGGTTAAAAGACGACCAAACAACGTACGTAATAAATATTAAATAATATATAGGGATAATTTAGAGTTGTGGCCAGGTACGAAACAAATTAATATAATTTAGAGGGGTGATCAGACAAAATGTTTTAAAATATGGCCTAAAAAATAAATTTTTTAATAGGAGATTGTTATAAAAACAATTAGAGTTTGTAGTTTCTGGATCAAACCTTTCTATTTTATGGTTTTAGTAATAATCACGTGTGGTTTATTTTATTTTAAAATTATCATAGCCATCGAGTAGCAAACTATGATTGGAGGGCGTAAAAGAGTTACGGATACAATAATGGGTAATGTTGAGAGTAAATAATTTTACATATATTTAATAAAATCAATTGGATTGAGATTGAGATATATAATTGGAAAAAGAGCGGTGCTACTATGCAGTCTGGACATGACCGCTCTTTATGCTGCCCAGTGCAATTTGCACTTTATTTTGTTTTTTATTTTTTGTTTTATATATTTTTTAAATATATTTAAATATTTTAAAAAATAAAAAAAATATTAATACACTAATATTTACTCTCTTAATTATTAAGAAAAAAATTTTAAAAAAATTAAATATATCAGTTAAAATGAAAGAATAAAATGACTAAATAAAGAAACAAACTAACATTTCTTTTAAAAAAATAATAATAATAATAATAATCATGCTAGGAAGATTTTTTTCACCAAGGAAAAGCCTTTACAATATGTTCCTTCAGCTTTTCGAGGAATTAGGCGTAGAGTCTCAACTAGCATGAATGATCACCCATGAAAATGGACCAGCTGTGCTGTGAAAGTGATTGGCGATTGCCTGTAGTGTCCGAAAATCAAACCTCAAAAAGTCAAGACGCACAGTTTTCATTGGACAAACTTGCCTATATATTTTATCTATCTATTCTTCTTTCTAGAGATGTAAAAAAATAAAAAATAAAAAAATAGATGACTCGAATCGGTAGAAGTATATTTTTAATTTTTAATTTTATAAATAAAATAATTTTATATGATTATAAATTTTTTATATTTTATTATATATATATATTATATGTTAAATTGTTAATTAATATAAAATTTGATATAACATAAAATTAATCTTATAAACTTTAATATAATATTTGAATTTTGATATAACAATAAATTTTAATTTATAACATAAAATTAATATAATATGAAATTTTAATCTTAAACATAAACATTAATATTAAGTTACTAATTTGAAAACCGGATCTAATCAAACCAAAGTCAGAAAAATTGGAAGTTATAGTTTTGGGGATAGGATCAGTTTTTAATTTTTTAAAACCGGTATATACGGTTTGTTTCCAAAATCTGTCTAAAATCAGACCGAATCGGATATATTATACCCTATTTCTTTATGCAAAACTCTTATCGAATTTTAAAGCAAATATTCAATTAATTTTAAAAGACGTTACCGTTAGAACTANTTTAATCTTAAACATAAACATTAATATTAGAGAAATTCTATTTGCAGTCCTGAAGTGGAGACTGCATGTGCAAGTACATGCTTAAATGAGAGAAAATATTATTTTAGGAGGGATAATTTTGTAATTTTATAAAATTTTAAAGTTAAAATAACCTAGACCTGCACATGCAGTCCTCAAGTGGAGACTGTACCTAACATTGCTCTTTTTTAAAACCAGTATATACGGTTTGTTTTCAAAATCTGTCTAAAACCAGACCGAATCAGATTTATTACACGCTACTTCTTTATGCAAAACTCTTATCCAATTTTAAAGCAAATATTCAATTAATTTTAAAAGACGTTACCGTTAGAACTTCTATGAATTCTGTCACAAAGAGACAATAAAACATTAATATTTCGTTGGAACTACTTTTAAGATTTGAAATAGCAGTCTTAAGTTAAAAAGATTCTTTTGTATCACATACTAACGACCGGATCATTGAAATCTAGATCCATTTATTTGTCTTAATAGGTTAGAACAATTTACTTTTATTTGAAAGTTCAAACCAAAAAGGTCGGAAATGACGAGTTAATGGAACTGTGACTACGTGTACATGGACTAAGTCAATAATATAGCAAATCTAGTAGTGCTACGTACATAGACAAATCTGTGCCTACCTGCGAACACCATTGATGTGGCAAAATGCTATGCCAGCAATTATATTAAAAAAAAAAAACAAAAATAAAAACCAATGAAAAGGAAGAAAAGATCTAAAGCGGGTAGAAAGCTTTTGCATTCATTCAAGCGGCATAAACCACTTCAATCTAGAAAACGAAAGGCAACCAACCAAATTTCGTTCTCTTTCTCGGCGTAGTGCTACAAAACATTTCGCTCTCGACTTTAGATTTCTTCCTCTCTCTCAGATTTCAGTTGTCAATTTTCTTTCTCGGCATCGTAGCTCTGTCGTTGATTAGTTGCAGCAACCCACCTACCCACATTTCGGCGTCGAGCCTGGTAAGAGGCTTAGTCAATATACGAGAGGCCTGTAATGAAAAATCACAAATGCCTGAAGTGAAAAATGTGAGTTTCATGCATTGAACATGTGTTTCATTTTTCATTGCGAACGTACCGGAGGCTTGTAGTGAAAAATGTCCATTTGTTTCATTGCGCGTAATTTGGTTCGATTGTTTTTAGTTGGGTGGCATTTGTATGGTTTATACATGCATAATTTGTCCATTTTATAGCTTTTCAAGTCTCCTGTTTTGGTTGTAAATTTTGGCATTAAATCTTTCTATAACATCAGTTTTATTTTTATGAGAGTTTGGTTATTCAGGTTGTATCATATTACACTTGGTTATTCAAGTGTCGTCAGAACTTGGTTATTCAAGTTTTATTTTTTTATTCAAGTTTTATCATATTATTCAGGCTGTTTTATCATATTATTCAGGCTGTATCATAAATTTTGGCACTAAGGTATCTAGAAAGTAGATCCCAAGGAAAAAAAACCACACAAGACATTTAATCAAAACAGATCATATCTTTCTTGTCATAAAAAAAAAAAAAACAGCTTTCTTATACCAAATCAATGGGTATTAACTGATCAGATCCAAAGTTAATATAATATTGTAGGTGTGTGCATCTTGTTTTCATTCTTGACAACCACCCTCATTGCTAAGGTAGATGGAGAAAGAGAAAGAAGATGCATCCTGCATAACAGCTCCTATCACCAATCTATCAACCCATGTATTGTACACCTCTTTCAACAGTTGGCGTGTGTTTATTTTATTGCGCAGGTAGGTTGATTAACATTATGTTGCTATATGTTAGGACATATCAAGACCTCTTTATCCAAACTTTTCAAACTACATGCCAAGTTACTACGGTCCAGTGCCTCATGCGTGGTTAGCATCTTTTGTGCCTCCTCCAAGTGCCAACTCATATCCATGGAGTAACCAGGTGATCGTTGAATGATAAAATAGTTCATGTGCTTTATTTTATGAACTTGAATATTTAGTCTAATTATTTTTTTTTTTATTTTTTTTTTTAGAAAAATGTAGCAACACCCATGGAGCTCTACTTCCGTTGCCATGTCAAGTACTATTGCCCTGAGTAGTTCCACTAGCTTGTATAGTTCCGCCATACCAATGATAGGACCTCCTCCAACTGCCTGCCCATATCCATGTAGGAACCAGGTGATGATTTCTTGGAGTATTTATTGTAGTTAGTGTGCTTTAATTTTCTCAAATTGAATTTTTGGTCTAATTAGTTATGTTTAAATTTTTTATGGAAAATTACAGCAATACCCATGGAACTCTATTTCTGTTGCCACGTCAAGTATTGTTGCCTTGTATAATTCCATCATACCAATGAAGGGACCTCCTCTAACTGTCTACTCATATCCATGGAGCAACCAGGTGATGATTTCTTGGAGTATTTATTGTAGTTAGTATTAAATTTGAATATTTGGTTCAATTATTTATGTTTACATTTTTTTTTTTGGAAAACTGCAGCAACACTCATGGAACTCTATTTTTGCTACAATGGATACTTCCGCTGCCATGCCTACTTCCGCAACCAGTGTCAACTTTAGTGTAACTGCCAGTTCTAGTTTACAAACTAGCACTAGTGTCATTGCTAGCTCTTGTTCGGCTTAACCAACATTTGTTTCTCCGACATCTGCCAACCCATATCCATGTGGCAGTGAGGTGATGTGTTGGATTTTCTACATGCCGTCTTTCATATTATCCACATCATATATTGTCATATAATACTTTTTCCCCCTAATTTGCAGGAAAATAAAGTGCAGCAAAGTAACCCTGTTGAATAAATTAGTGAGGCCACATTAGATTCAATAGAAGTTGAAGTGCAGTCTACTACCTCTTTGAGTAATACGGTTGATACCAAAGAGGCTTGCAGTTCCAAGTCACTTCATATGGAGCCTACTGATGGGGGTGATATCACTGAGGAGCCAAAGCTAGGGATGCACTTTGAGTCGGAGAATGAGTTGATGACTTACTATAAACATTATTGAAAACGATGTGATTTTGGAGTAATGACACAAAGAGTAAAATGGAGAAAGATGGAACTATGAAATATGTCACTGTGGGATGTGCTCGTGGTGGCAAGGCACGAAATAGGGCGTCAAATGTCTCCAAGCCACGGCCAACAAGCAAGACAGATTGCAAGGCAATGATGAATGTGATGTTAAAGGATGGGAAGTTGTGTGTCACATCCGTATTTAACACACACAATCATGTGCTCAGTCCAAGAAAATTCAAGTTTTTCAGATGCAGCAGAGAAGCTAATGAGTTTGTTAGAAGGGTGTTGGATACAAATGATCAAGCTGGCATACAGATGAATAAGAGTTTTCACGCTTTTGTGACTGAGGCGGGTGAGTTTGAGAACGTACCATTTGGAGAAAAAGATTGTCGTAACTATTAGGGCTGTACAGGAACCGCCGGAACCGACCGTGAACCGATCAGACCGACCGCCGGAGCACAGAACCGGCCGGAACCGGCAAAGAACCGGTCGGCGGTCGAGAGAAATTGAAGGAAAACCGATATCGGCGGTTCGGCGTCGGTTTGAACCCCTGGAAAACCGCTGAACCGGCCGATCCGGTCTATTTATATATATTTTTANCCCCCCCAGGCCCCTCTTCTTCTTCCCCGCGTCATCTTCTTCCTCCTACCCTCTGCAACTCTCTTCTTCTTCCATGGCAGCGACGGCGAGACAGTTCCTCCTCCTTCACAGAAAACGCCGACGGTGGACCGAAGACCGCGCCGACGCACGTCGAGACCGATATGATCGGTTTTTTATCCCCAAACCATCGGTTTCGGCCGGTTCAACCTACCCATAACAGACGTCGGTGGTGTCTCGGTTTTGCACCGAAACCGACACCGAACCCATCGGTGTACAGCCCTAGTAACTATATTGATAAGGCACAACACCTGTTCCTTGGTAAAGGTGGTGCTCAAACGCTATTTGAGTATTTTAGAAGGATGCAATACAAAAATGATGGTTTTTTTAGTCTCATGGAATTGGATGATGATGATAGGATGAAAAATGTGTTTTGGACGGATGCCCGTAGTAGAGGGGCCTGCAACTACTTTGGAGATGTGGTAACATTTGATACCACATACCTGACAAATAGATATGGAATGCCATTTGTAGCTTTTGTGGGTGTAAACCACTATGGACAGTCAATCATTTTGGATGCAGGCCTTATTTCAAGTGAGGATACATAATCATTTATATGGTTATTTAAAACTTGGCTTGATTGTATGGATGGAAAAGCACCGAATACTATTATTACAGATCAAGATCCTTAATGAAAAATGCGATCGCCATTGTCTTTCCCAACACGTAGCATAGATATTGTTTGTGGCATATATTGCGAAAAGTACCTGAGAAGCTTGGTTCTCATAGTCAATACAAATGTGGTTTGAAAAGTAAGTTGCTATATTCTTTCTATGACTCCCTTACAATCGAAGAGTTTGAGAATTCTTGGAACAACCTTAAGGATACGTTCAACCCAATGTAAAATGCACCGTTTTGGAGAAGCCGAACACGCCATTTGAAACGTTTCGAAATGCACCGTTTTGGAGTAAGTAAAACAGTGTGTTTCTCTCCATGTCAGATGTCGTCCGCAAACAGGTGATGGAAGACTCACTCTTACTCAAGTGCTCGTAGCGTGTTGGGTGATTGAATCTAAGGTTACCTCAAGGCAACACCAAGATCCGAATGGTTGGAAGATGAAAACCAAGACTAACTCGAGCTAGCACTGAATTCTCGAAAATTAAGGTGACAAAGCATAAGTTTCACTTTTATTAAAAATAGCATAATAATCAATTATAATGTAAAACCGATGTAAATAGTACTAGGGTTTGGCTAGCCCTCTCCCAATTATTCCCTCCAACAACTTCTTTTGAAATCATAATCCCAAAACAAATCAAACTCCTAAGTTTAAGGAAACAATCTTATCAAATGCCTAAAATAAAGGAAACAAACTCAAACAAATTAACAAATAGATAATCTCTCTAATTTGAAGAAGATATTTGGCCAACCCTCTAGCAACCGCCTAATCCCTTAAAATCAAGGGGTTTTCCTCCTCCCCTAAGTTCAAGGGATTTGCCAACCAACCCCTAAAATTAAGGAATTGGCTAACAACTTGATCCTCCTCTAGTTCACCTTGTCTTGGGCGCCCAAGGACCCATCACCCGAGCCATGCATTCACCCCAATGCCACCCTCCTAGACTCGGCACGCCTAGCTCTCCTAGTGGCATTACGAATGGCACTTCTTGGATCTCCATCAATAGGCCCGAGTCGTGCCTGGTTTTAGGCTTTTCCATAATCAATATATAGCTAAAGTTGGAAACTAATTCTTGAGGAAAACCATAGTTGCCTCTTTTTTCTGTTAAATACATGTAAGCACGTATTAGAGGATTATATGTCTATTATTTTTTATTATAATATAAGTAGACTTAGGATTAAGGTCCCATTTGGATAGTGAGATGAAATGAGATGGTTTTATATGAAAGTTGAAAGTTCAATAAAATATTGTTAAAATATTATTTTCTAATATTATTTTTATTTTGAGATTTAAAAAAGTTGAATTATTTATTATATTTTGTGTGAGAATTTAAGAAAATTGTAATGATGAGATGAGATAAAATCGTATCTGTATCCAAACAAGCTTAAACGTGTCACCACAACTTTAAAAAATAGTATACATTGGAGTATTTCCCTGCTTTTTGTCTCATGCCCAGTATTCCAGGAGTGAGTCCTTAACCATATTAAACAAGAACTAAAATAATATCTTTAGTAAAAAAAATTAAAAAATGTTGTATTTGTTTTACAAAAATCTTCCAAGAAACTAAATTGAATGCCAATCAAAATCTTCTTAAATTTGAAAAATTCACTGGTATCACTTGGCACTTATCTCACCATTTTCTTCTAATCACGCTCTCGTTTCATCTATTCCTAATCCTTGGCACATAGTTTAAAGTCTTCTAAGCAATAATAATAAATGAGTGAGTTTTACAACTCAATAAGTAGTGAACTTATTGTTGATGAATAAAAAATTGCACAACAGATCAAAATGGGAAAAAGAGTCATTTTCGATCTGCTATGACGATTCAAACCTCAATCGGTGTGGTCTAGAGCCCCCAACAGTGATCCGGTGCGACTGTACGGTGTCGGTGTGTATATCTATGGTGGTGAAAGGAAAATAAGTGTAAAGAAAGTAAAGAGAGATTAACACACAAATTTACATGGTTCGGCATGTTGCCTACGTCCATGGAGAATTTGGGGGAGGGAAAAACCACTATAATATGCTTATTTACAGCCTCTCATAGTCTCTTATTTATTACCGTACAGTGGAGATCTTGAATATATTTGCTGAAGAAGACCCCCTTGATGGAGCTCCCCTCCGAGAGGTTGAAAAAGAATTCGAAGTCCCCCAGTCGTATGGCCACTTGCTTTTTATCTGACCCACTTTCTGCTTGCGCCTCGGTAGTGGTGAGGAACGTCCACTTTGCGTGTCAGACATCTTCCTTCTCTTTGCACTTTTTTCCTTCCCTTCCCGTCTTTTCCTCCTAACACCTTCACTCCCTTGTCCCTTCTCCCCTTTTCTTCTTTTGTCTCCTAATGGTGGCCTTTAGGGCGAGGCCTAAATATCTTGTACCTTACAGTTACCCATGATTCTTAAGGTCAATTCACTCCGAAAAAAGGTCTTGAGAATCTTCAAGATAAAATATACGACGGAGACAGCACGCAATGATCTATGATAAAATAAGTTTCGAAAGTGGGTCCCTAGTTCTCCGTTCCGCTTGCGTTGAACGATAAATACCTCTAAGGGTGGAATTAGGTGGGAGGTGCGCTCGACCACATTAGGTGTGAGTGCAAAGCTTGAATGCGGCAGGATATGTGCTCGACCGCTTAATATGTGAGGATGTGGCAGGAGACATGCTCAATCGCGTAATATGGGAGTGCAAAGCACGGATGTGGCGAGAGATGTGCTTGATAGCGTAAGCTGCGAGTGCGGAGCTCGGATGTGGTGGGAGATGTCCTTGACCACCTAAGATGCTAGCGTGGAGCTTGGTTGTGGCAAAAGGTGTACTCGACCGCGTAAAGTGTGAGCATGGAAGTCGGATGTGGTGGGAGGTGTCCTCAACCTCGTAAGATGCGAGCACGCAGCTCGGATGTGGTGGGAGGTGTCCTTGTAAGATGCGAGTGCTAAGCTCGAATATGGCGAGAGGTGTACTAGACCGCATAAGGTGCAAGCGCTGAGCTCGGTTGTAGCGAGAGGTGTCCTCGATCATGTTAGATGTGAGTGCAGAGCTCGGATATGGCAGGATGTGTACTCGACTATGTAAGATGCGAGCGCGAAGCTCGGATGTGGCGGAACGTGTCCTTAACCGCTTAAGATGCGAGTGTCAGGTTCGGATGTGGCAGGAGGTGTACTCAACTGCGTAAGATGTGTAGTTAGGCAATTCATCTAAATGAAAGTTCGTCCTTGTTGAAAAATGTATGTTCGTCTGATGTTTTTGTTTTTGATTTACCGTTAGTGTTGGAGTTTGTATGAAGTAAACCATGCAAAGTGGTCAGAGGGCCCCTTGACCCCCTGGGTCTACCTTAGGCGGTTGCCAAGCCAGTCCACTCATTCTCGAAGGTAACCCGTGCAAGGAGGTTGTGAAGCTCAGAAGCTCCTTAACTCTGAAGGCTTTTTCCCGGAGGTAACCTACTAGCAGCAGTTATGGCTCGAGTGTGACACTCGACGTGAGTCTAGGGATCTAGGGATCTAGGGACTTGTATCAGCATGAAGGTTATGTCTGAATGGCCATCTGAGCAAGTCCTGGGACTAGTACCCGACCTAAAATTCGCGGCGAATCTAGGAACTCGACTTGGTAGCACTAAAGCCGGCAAGTCAATGGACTTGTGTCTGACTTTTCATGTGGGCAAGCCTTGGGGCTCTAGCCTGACCAATGCATAGTGGCAAGGAGGCACGAAGGTCACAAGTCAAGAGACTTGTGTCTGACTGGTCATTTGGGCGAGCCTTGGGGATCTAGCCTGACCAGTGCATCGTGGAGAGTCAAGGGATCTGACTTGGCTAGCGGAATGGTCGGCAAGTCAAGAGAGTTGTGTTCTACCGATGTGTCGTGATGAGTTAAGGAACTTGGCTTCGCTGGCGTGAGGGTTGACAAGTCAAGGGACTTGTACCTAACTATTGTGTCGTGGCGAGTCAAGGACTCGGCTTCGCTGGCATGAGGGTTGGCAAGTCAAGGAACTTGTGTCTGACTGCTGTGTCGTTGCGAGTTAAGGGATCTGACTTTGTTGAAGAAGATGCTTGTTCGACTAAAAAAAATAACACTGTCAGTGTAAATAACCCAAATCACAAATGTGAGGTTTGCAAACTTGAATAGCTCTGCTAGAGTTTGACAAAGGTTGCTGGTGTTTCGGCAAGGTCTGTGGGCAGCCATATTTCGGTGATAGAGACAATCCAGCTACCCGTGATGCCAGGCAATTTATTCGGAGAGTTTTGGTTGTTGTAGTTGATTCTTTGACTAAAATCGGGTGAGCAGACTTGGGAGAGCAAGGTTTGGTGACCAAGTTGGGTGAGCAAGTTGGTGGAGCAAGTTGGGCGAGCATGGCCTGGTGAAGCATGTTGCATGGCCCATGCAACGTGTGTTGGAGGTTGCTCATGTACTAGACTTATCCGTCTCTTAGAAAACTTCATGTCCAATTTCCCTTAGGTGGTGTACTGTGGGCGAGTCAAACACTGGGTTGTTCCTTGTTCTCCATCATGTGTACGGTGCATGACTCATGCATGGTGCACATTCCACATGCATAGCACACACATAAACATTGGTTGTTAACTATAGGGAAGTTGCCCGCCGAGCAAGGTGACTGTACCCGCCATGCATGTGGCTGAGGAACACTTGGAAGCCTGGGCTGTGCATGTGGCGACCGTGAATGTGATGTCTAAGGAAAGTGGTGCCCCTTCTGTCACATGCTGGCTTGTGTGCGTGCTAGTAGCGTGACCGAGATATACAAGACCAAGAAACAGGTTTGCCCGCGTGCATGGTCAGGTAACTTCTGGTTCAAACTGAGATGAATGTGGGCGGACAGAGTTGGTGAAGAGTTGGCTACGAAGTTTGGGTCTTGACCAAGGATGATGACCGAGTTGTTCATTGTGACCGTGTAAAGCAATGTAGCCAAGCAACTAGCGGTCGGGGAACCTCTGGCTATGTAACTATGTCCAAGCAGGTGAGGCTGAGTAATTTTGCATCCAAGGAATTGTCACTGTGGGTGAGCAACTATGCCTCAACTAAGCATTTTATTGGAACCGTGCACCCCTTGTGATCGAGGAGACTTGATCTGTGAGGAGTGTACGAAAGTGCACTCTAAATACCCTATTATTGGACTAAAATTCTAAAATGTGAATAAAAATAATAGGAATTAATGTGTATTCTTGAATTAAGTTTCTATTTTCTTTGGAATACTCCTGAGCAGATTTTTATATTCAATTTTAGAGTCTATAAAAGAGCAAGTCCAAACCTAGTCAAATTCAAAGGACTTTCAAGTGGGCAAGACGTTGGAACAACCTAAGAACTTTCAACAAGTGTAGGACTCTTCAACTAAAGATAATGATGGGGTTTGAGAGTAATTCGGATCAAGAAAAATGTCAGTCCGAAATTTGCTAGAAGACACAGCCTGTACATACTTTAGTATTTTGATCATAACTTTTTATTCAAATATCAGATTGATACGATTCTTGATGCATTGGAAATCTATCTTAAAGGGATACAAATTTGTGACTAATAACAATTACAAAATTCAAACTCCTGAAGTAAGTACGTGGTTGCCAAGTTAAGTCCTAAAATTTAGATGATTTTGTATGTAGGAATATGAAAGACATTAGGGTTTCTTTCCTACCCTATATAAGCATTTCATTAGCACGAAATTGGGAGTTCAAAAGGAGAGACGGCTCAATTCTGAAGAGGGGGAGACAAAATTAATTTCCATGGCTGACGTTTGCTTTATTTTTCTCTTGAGATTTTTGTTATCCATTATATTTATGGGTAACTAAATTCTCAAATAGGGCTATGGATGAACTTGCACATTAGATGATATTTTTAATTTATTTTTTTACTTATGTATTTAAGTTTCAATTACTAAAACTCCATTGTTTTATCATTATCAATTCATTGTTGATGTTTTCTTCTCCAAATAATCATAAAATTTATTCTGTGTATGGATTCAGTCATGCTTTTTCTATTGAATGAATTAGCTCTTTGATTATATTTGGATCAATTATATATCTATATTGATTTAATTTTTTACTGCAATATCACTTCCTGAGTATATTTTCGTCGTTGGATTTTCTCAATAGTGATAATAATTTACGTATTTTAAAAGTGGTGAATGATTTTCAAAGGGGTTACATTTGTTTTATCTTGGTTTATAAATCTATACCTTCCAATTGGAAATTTTGGGAATTGAGTTCCAATTGAGTTATTTAATAAATTAAGAATAATTAAAATACCAGATTTGTGCAAGGGATTCCCGACGCTTTATTGTTCATCAAATTTGAGTACTTTTTCTGTTAGTCACTTTGCTTCACTTTAATTTGTATTTAAAATTAATTTTTGTTCTCCATTAATCATTTCATATTTTTCTTTAGTTTCTTTGTTCCTTCTGTTATTCTTTTAATTTGTCTCTCTGTAGAATCAACACCCCAAAGTTGTGCTACAACTACTGCGTTACTCTTTGGGCTTAATCAGTCAGGCAACTTGGGCGAGTGGCTGTGATATGAACCCATGGGAATGGAAATCCTTTGAACCCAAAATCAATTTGAAAACTCACCCAAGAAAGCCAAAATCAAGCCAATGGAAAATTTAGACCCATTAAGAAACTCGTTTCAAGAACCTAGATTGTATGAAAATTTAGACCCGTTGAAAAACCTGTCTCAAGAACCTAAATTATAAGGAAGAATGCCACAAAGGTTGTGATTTGCCTTTGATAAGTTTAAAAGTTCATTCAAGAACAATAGGAGATAAACTCATCTCACAATGAATAAATTTATCGAATTTCATAAACTCAAAATGAAGCTACAACGAGTATTTAAACCAAAACCTAATTAAAACCCTAGCTAAAGTAAATCTCTATCTTCCAAAAATACCACTAAGTGAATTGTGACGTGGCTACAGTAACTTACATTTCTCAATCTCCCAAAAACCCTAGGTTAACATAAATCCTTTTCCAAAATACCGTTGAGCAAAATACTAGGTCTTCCCAAAAGAAACCTTAGATGCAAATTAAAACAATCCCTAAACTACCCTTAAAAAGTTCTCTTGAAACTCTAGTTCATAAAACAAAAAACATATATGGACCAAACATTCTCAAGCCCTATCATTCTAGACTAATTCCTATAACTAATAAAATAAGCCATTTTAATAAATTAAACAAGGTCGAAACAATAACTCGAGCTCATGTCTTCCATAGCTTGTATCAAGTGGATCAAAACTGAATCTCCTTCAATGAAGCCCATCTTAAGTGTTGAAGTCTTGCTAGCTTCATCCCAAGTGGATTGCACTAATCCTTACATTACCTCATTGATCTTCTTGGTTGTTGACCTTGTAATTGGCTCATCTAGAAATTTGCAAAGGATCTTTAAGACTTGGTCCACCTTGGTATCCATCATTCCCCCTCTCCTCAAAAGGATTCGACCTCGAATCTCCATCTGCATCAAAGGAAAAAAGATTAGAAACATTGAAAGTAGCAGAAATATGATACTTACCTGGAAGATCTACTTTATATGCATTATTATCAATTTTCTCAAGAATTTGAAAAGCTCCATCCAAGTTACTCCTGTCATCAACAAGCAAAAGTATCAAAGTTAAAGGAGTAAGTGGATTAAAACCATAAACAATTTCAAAAGAAGAATAAGAAATAGATTATATGCACACTCTAATAAGGGCAAATGATGCTCCCGCAAACGTCCATGTAACAATTCAATGAATGGCAAATGATACTCTCACAAATGTTCATGAAACACATCTAAAATTTTCCTTACACCAAAATGATCACTTCAATTATATGCAAACTCAATGAATGGCGAGCAATTCTACAAACGTTCATACAACATGTTAATGAATGACAAATGATACTCTCACAAACGTTCATATAACATGTCAATGAATGGCAAATGATACTCCCACAAACGTTCATGTAACACGTCTAAAACCTTCCTTACACCAAAGTTACCCAACAAACCACCTATCACACACAAGCAACTTACGCATAAAATTAGTAGGCACACAAAGTCTATCATCTCTAAACAAGTACCAATCTAATTTATAGAACTTACCAAACGATATTTTCTCACATGTTCCATGCACACTAGCAAAATCATCGTCATTGGCATTCAATTTCTTATCATATTCAAATCTCAATAACTTTGCATTTAAAATAAAGATAAGGACATACTTTCTTGCTATTGCATTAACCACAAAATTTTCCTCACCATGTCCGTGTTTCATTACATGAGGAAAAGTCTCAATACAGTCCTCCCATTTAGCATGCATTATAGTCAACAACTTACCTTGTCCCTTCAAATGTGTCAAGGATTCATGTTCTTCAAAGAAAGCTCGGGTAGGAATTGTCGCGCCTGGCACAAAATCAATATAGTACTCTATCTCCATAATAGGTAGCAATCCACTAAACACACTGCTAGAAAACACGGCCTCATATCCATGCAACAAAGAGACAACAACACTAGGCGAAGATACGTCAAGTTCGTTAGTATTAAGGCTCGCTTTAGCATAAAAACTCAATTTTTTCTTTATTTTTCTCTCACTTTCTTCACTCTCTTTTCCTTCAGCTCTCTTTTTCTTTTTCACTCTCTTTTTCACTTTTACTCTCTTTTTTTTTTCACTCTCATTTGTCCTGTCACTCTCTTTTTCTTCATCTTTTTTTGAACTCTCGACCTCACTATTATTTTTCAACTCATTCTCTTTTTTTTTTAGGTCTCAGCCTTAGCCTCATCTTTTTTCTTTTTTTCTCTTTCTTGGCATCACTATTTCTTTTTTTCTCAATCTCACATTCACTCTTACTTTTTAGCTCAATCTCACTTTCACTCTTGCTTTTTAGCTCAATCTTTTTTTCACTCTTTCTTTTTTGATTACTCTCACTTTCACTCTTTCTTTTTTTATCACTCTCATTTTCACTCTTTCTTTTTTGAGCAACCTCACTTTTCAGTTTCAGTTGGTCCCCATAGACCTGTGTTGGATTTAAAGGAGCAAGTTTGATTGTTTTTCCATCATTTTCAAAACCTTACATGTTTCTTAACCCATTATGGATCACCTTCCTATCATACTGTCATGGTTTCCCCAACAAAATATGGCCAACATGCATACTGCCACGGCTTGCCGTTAGAAGGGCGAGGAACTTGGTCCGTGGACCACCCCACCGGCGACAGGAATCGTGGGTGTGCTTGGTAGTTCCAGGCGGTGATCCCGCCAGCTCGTGGGTGCCGGGGGAGGGGGCCAACGGGTGCACAACATTGTGCCCCGTTGCTTCCCATAACGCACGGAGTGCATGTCCACTGTCGACGGGGGACATCTGGATGGGAACAAAAACTACTGGCGAGCCACTTGGTGGCCGCCGACAGGTTTAGCAGGCTCACGACTAGCTGTTGTGAGCCTCTTCAGTGCACATCAACATGCACCCGTTAGGTGCACCGTGCTTGATATTTGGCGACAGGGATGAGTATGTCGATGACAGAAACGACTAGTGAGCCATGTCGTGGCCACCGATAGATTCACCGGGCTTGCGGTTGGCTGTCGTGCTCCCCACGTTTCGTGTTGCAGCAAGCATGCCACAGTACCAGGCTCGACTCACTTCTTGTTCATGGGAGATGGCCGGTCGGGAACAGAAACCTTCGGTGGCCCAAGTGGTGGCCATCGGAGGGTCAGGTAGGCTCATGGCTTGCCGCCGTGAGCTTCTCGATTACGTGGGGCAACGTCAGCTGTTGCCCAGCCTTCATCTCCACTAACCACCATAGTCGTGGCAGAGAATGTCGACGACCCTCTGGGTGGCCTGGAGTTCCTTCCGGTGGGTCCACGGCATGAGCTCGAGGTGGATCTCGAGTGCACAGAATGTGCACCTGTCATGTTGCCATGCATGACACTATGTGTGCCATGCATGGCCAATACGTGCACTATAGTGCAAGTGTACAGTGCACTTGAACTCGTCTTAGTGCACATTCTCCCATGTTCCCGTTTCTCTTTGTGCACAGTGGTAGGGACATGCATGGGACTGTGCACTTCCTTGTGCACGGTATTGTGCAGTTAAGTGCAAAGTACCCCTGATATGTGCCTGGGCATAGTGCCTTTTATGTGAATAGTACTTGCCATGTACTCCCCTTTTTGCATAGTGCATCCAAAGTGTACTGAGTGCAGTGGCTAGGAGATTGGGTTCCTACCTGGGCGAGAAAAGATTTACTCTCCCATTATCTACAGTAGTGTTTTTCATAAACGTAAAAGTTGAAAAACTAAGAACTCTTATCTGGGAGGATATCATCTGCTCGTTCGGTAATTATTCAGCATGCTGAAAAATTATCATTCTCCCACCTCCGGTGTAGAGAGTAAATTAGATCCTACAGACAACACCAACTGTTATGCATAAAAAATTACACAACAGGTTGGAAGGGGAGAAAGAGTCATTCACAGCCAGCTATGAAGATTCAGGTCTTGATCGGTGTGATTTGGAGCCTCCGGTAGTGGTTCGGTGCGATTGTACTGTGTCAGTGTGTACATCCATAGCGATAAAAGGAAAATAAGTATAGAGAAAGTAAAGAGAGATGAACACACAAATTTATGGCATGTTGCCTATGTCCACAAAGAGTTTGGGGAGGGAAAATCTACTATAATATGCTTGTTTACAGTCTCTTATAACCTCTCAATTTTCACTATACAATGGAGATCTTGAATATATTTACTAGAGAAAACCCCCTCGTTAGAGCTCCCCTTTGACAGGTTGAAGAAGCTAAAAAAGAAGTCAAAGTCCCCCAGCCGTCTAGCCGCATGCTTTTTATCTGGCCCCCTTTTCTCATGCGCCTCAGTAGTGGTAAGGAATGTCCAGTTTACGTGTTTGACATTTTCTTTTCTTTCTGCTTTTTCCCTTCCCTTCTCGTCCTTTCCTCCTGACATCTTCACTCCCTTGTCCCCTCTTTGTCCCCCTCCCTCTTTCTTCTTTTGTCTCCTAGTGGTGGATTTTAGGGCATGAATATTTTGTCCCTAACACCTATATTAATGTGTAGAACATGAGCTAATATGTTACAAAAATACAAAAAATGGATAAATTTCTTGAAAAGATAACAAAACAATAAAAAATCCACATTTGTCATAAGTAGTATCAGAAAAAGTAACAATATCATATTCAAAATCAGAGGTCATGTTTACCATGTGGTAGGGTTTTGCATCTCAGCAGCCAACTAAGAATTTGTCTACCCTGTGGTAGGGTTATTCTGGATTATCTCGTTTTGGCAGATTTCCAGCTTCGTCCTAACGCTTGGAGGATCATTCTGTCGTAATCATATGGCATTTGGTCTAGGGAACCGATGATGAGATTTACCTCGACTTGATTGCCAGAGACTTTTTTTACACCCATGGGATACGGTGCCACGATGACAATTTGTGTAGCTTCCACTTTTGTACCAACTACCAGGGCTTGAAACTCCACTTTTCTCATGTCAAGGACTGGTTTAAAATATTCTTTTTTATGTCGGGTCACGTTTGGGAATTCCCTGCCAGTGAGCTTGTAGGGAGTCGCTCCTGATGTCAAGTCATTTTCTCTTAATCAGTTTGACCAGGATTAGACTCACTTGAAGAACATCTATTCCGAGGTCGAGCAACACTCTGAAAAGGTTTGGACTGCTGCCCTTTTGAGTAAAGCCAATATTGACCAATTCTTAGTGATGCTGAATAGGTCGCATGTTAGCAATGTCACTAGAGCCATTCGCTTCCCATGGGCAAAATAGCCCTTCTAGCACTCCGTCGGAATTCAAGCTAGCTTCTTCTAGGGAGGAACTGGTCCAACTTTCTCCTCACATTACGGCAGTCGAGGTAGTTAGTAACAAGGTTAGGGCTATAGGTACAATCTAGGTTTGGAGAGGTTGAGATACCATTTGATGGGAAACCCTTACACTACCTTGAATACTCTAGCCTTTAAGACTCTCAAGCCCGACTGCCAGTCACTTCAACTCCTTGATTATCCAGGCAGGGATCTGACACTCGATGACTTCCCTCCTCCAGCCTCAAATCCTTGATATGTATTTTTCCCTTGACAGTTGTATTTTTTCCCTTTTTGTTGGTCCAAACAATATTAATATGGATGTGATTTTCTTACTTTATTGTTTCTAAATTACTTTTTCTGATTTTCGAGTATGTGTACCTTTCTTCTTTTATTTGCTTGGATTTCGTTGAATGTGAGTAACTTAAATGGTTTGGGCCCCATCTGGTTTACTTGTTGGATGACACGAGCTCTCACTTGTCGCCCGCGAAAGCCTTTGATTAGTGGTGATTGAATTGCTCAAGCTGGATGTTATGACCTCTTCATCAAATGTATGATTCGGTGGGGAAAGGAACGCCTTGGGGAGGTGTTCTCCCAAGGTGTTCCTTACTTTGGTCATCGTGCAAGTGCAGAGCTCGATTTTTAGAGCTAGGTGGGAGATGGGCTCAACCAAGCTAGTGGTGAGGAAAGAACACTTAAGGAGAGGTGTTTTGTCTTTTGGTTGTCGTGTGAGCGCAAAGCTCAGCTTTGAGAGCTAGGGGGAGACAAGCTCGATAGCTAGCTCTAGGTGGCAAGGAAGGAACACTTGGGAGAGGGGCTTCTTCCTTTGGTTGTTGTGCAAGTGCGGAGTTTGGCTTTGAGAGCTAGGCGGGAGATGGACTCAACTATACTAGGTGACGAGGAGGGAACACTTAGGAGAGGTGTTCCATCCTTTGGTTGTCGTGTGAGCACGAAGCTCAGCTTTGAGAACTAGGGGGAGATGGGCTTGACCGTGCTGGGTGGTGAGGAGGAACACTTAAGAAAGGTGTTTCGTATTGTGGCCATCGTGCGAGTGGGAAGGTCGGCTTTGAGAGCTAGGCAGGAGATGGGCTCAAGCATGCTAAGGGGTGAGAAGGGAACACATAGGAGAGGTGCTATGTCCTTTACTTTCTGTGTGAGCATGGAGCTCGGCTTTGAGAGCTAGGTAGGAGATGGGCTCGACCATGTTAGGGGGCGAGGAGGGAACACTTAGGATAGGCATTCTATTCTTTAGTTTTTGTGCAAGTGCAGAGCTCGGCTTTGAGAGCTAGGCAGGAGACGGGCTTGATGAGTTAGGGTGCGAGGAGGGAACACTTAGGATAGGCGTTCTGTTCTTTAGTTTTCATGCTAGTGCAGAGTTCGGCTTTGATAGCTAGGCAGAAGATGGGCTCGACCACGTTAGGTGGCGAGGAGGGAACACTTAGGAGAGGTGTTCCGTCCTTTGGTGGTCATGAGAGCGCAGAGCTCAACTTTGAGTGCTAGGAAGGAAATGGGCTCGACCGTGCTGGAGGAGAGGAGGGAACACTTAGGAGAGGTGTTCCATCCTTTATCCGTTGTGTGAGCGTGAAGCTCAGCTTTAAGAGTTAGGCTAGAGATGGGTTCGTCTGCGCTAGGTGAAAAGGAGGGAACACTTTGGAGAGGTGTTCCATCCTTTGGTCGTTCTGTGAGTGCAGAGCTCGGCTTTAGGTAGGAGATGGGCTCAACCACGCTAAGGGGCAAGGAAGGAACACTTAAGAGAGGTATTATGTCCTTTATCCATCATGCGAGCGCAATGCTCGACTTTAAGAATTTGACAGGAGATGGGCTCGACCGCCCTTTAATAGTAAATACTGAAACACAATGGGGATGCAAACAATTTTATTGAGATGGAAACTTTACATGAAATACCTTCACAAGAGGTTTTTAGGTAAAATACTTCTTGAGGTGTTCTGCGTTCTACGGGTGCTGCAACTCTTTCCCCTCTGTGTCTCTTAACTAGTAGGTTTTGGGTTGGTGGCAGGCTGTAACCACATACTACCCTTCCCACCTTGGCCCGAGCTTTTCTTCTTCTTGGGAAGTTACTCCAATTTCCCTCAAGACCAGGTATCCTACTTTGAACAATCTAGGGTTCACTCTTATGTTGAAGTATTGTTTCATTTTCCTCTTGTTGGCTGCCATCCTTATTTCTGCTTCTTCCCTCATTTCTTCTACCAAATCTAGCTTCTAGCATAATTCCTCTTCATTTGGTTCTTTGTCAAAATACTGGATTTTGTAGCTTGGCATTCCCATCTCCATTGGGATCACTACTTCACTTATGTAAGTTAGAAAGAAGGGAGTTTCCCCATCAGGGTTTTGATGGTGGTTCGGTATGACCACAAAACCCATGGGAGCTCTTCTACCTATGCCCCTTTTTGGTCGCTCGTCTTTTCTTCAAGGTCCCTACTAGAGTTTTATTGGTTGTTTTGACTTGTCCGTTGGCATAGGGGTGCCCCAGGGAGGAGTACCTAGCCTGTATTCCAAACCCAACGCACCAATCTTGGTAGTGGTCTGAGTTAAACTATCGCCCATTGTCTGCAATGATGATTCGCGGTATGCCGAACTTGCATACAATAACCTTCTACAAAAATCTAGTGATGTTGGTTGCAATTATTGTTGTGAAGTTTTCTGCTTCCACCCACTTTGTGAAATAGTCCACTGCAACTATGATCAACTTCACACCTCCTTCCTTGGGAGCATAGGTCCAACAATATCCAACTCCCATTGTATGAAGGGCCATGGGGATGTAATCGAGTTAGCTGCCTAGGCAGAATTGGCGCATGTATACATTTCATGCATTTCTTAACGAATCGTTCTGCATCTTTGATGGCTCATGGCCAATAATAACCTGCTCTCATGACCTTTCCCATAAGGGTTTTTCGGTTTGAGTGATTCCTGCACATTCCTTCATGATGGGCACCAAGATGGACTTAGTCTTAAAGATCCTTTGCAAGTTCCAGATGGGCCAATTACAAGGTCAAGAGCTAAGAAGATCAAGGAGGCAATGCAAGGATTGGTGCAATCCACTTGGGACGAGTATAGCAAGAGCCCAACATTCAAGATGGGTTGAAGGATGAAGATCCAGTTTTTATTCATTTGATACAAGCTATGGAAGAGGGTAACAACATGACTTAAAGGCTTTAGGCACTTGAAAGCTTTCAACTTGTTTAAATCATTTAAAGGACTTATTTTTTTAGTTTAGAATAATTGAGTTTATTATGAGAAGAACTTAAGGGGGCTGCCTATTCAAGGGCATATTGGAAAAGTTATTATTTTGTTGAACTATAGTTTCAAGAAGTTACTGTAGCCAAGTACTATAATCGTACTGTAGACGCGACACTATTCACTCAGGGGCATCTTCGGAAGATGGGGATTTATTTTGGCTAGGGTTTTAATTAGGTTTTGTTTTAAACACTCTTTGTAGCCTCATTTTAATTAGTTTTATTAAATTTGATAAATTTATTCATTGTGAGTTGAGTTTATCTCATCTTGTTTTTTAATGAACTTTAAAACTTATCAAAGGCAAATCACAACCTTTGTGACGTTCTTCCTTATAATCTAGGTTCTTGAGACAGGTTCTTCAACGGATCAAGATTTTCATATAATCTAAGTTCTTGAAACGAGTTCTTCAACGGGTCTAAATTTTCCATTGGCTTGATTTTGGCTTTCTTGGATGAGTTTTCAAATTGATTGTGTGTTCAAGGGATTCCATTCCCATGAGTCCATATCACTTCATGTATTTTTAGCCATCACATACTTGGGTTTCTTTCGGCGAGATGCACCTTAGGTGGGGAGAGGAGAAACCTCACCTTTACAATGTTCAGTCCAAGAGGATAAACTGGGTCGTCTTATTTTTCACCTTCCTTGCCTCTTCTTTTTTGGGTGACAGCTCCCCAATGGTAAAGAACTTGGTTTTTTCATGTGCCCATTCGAGTACTCTCGCCCCTACTTCTGAGACTTCGAGCCCAGTGGTGGGAGTCTCCAATATTTTAGTGGCCACTGCCCATGGTTGGGTTGCTTCATCCATGCTTGATGCAACTCGTGCTAATATGTCTGTCTTCTAGTTGTCCTTTTGGGGAATTTGTTAGACGATGAAATTTTGAAAAAAGTCACGCTCTTCATATACTCGCCGTAAGTAGAGTTGGAATCTTTCGCTCTTTGCCACATACTCCCCTTTGGTTCACCACCACTTGGGAGTCTACCTTTACTTCTACTTCCATCGCACCTAATGCCTTCACTATGGAAAATCTTGCCAATAAGACTTCATATTCCGCTTCATTATTAATGGTTTTGAACTTGAGCATTATCGAGTAATAGGTTTATTCGCCATTGTTTGGTATTATGTGCACACCTACATCTCTACCTGATCGACAAGATGAGCAGTCGACGTAGACTTGTTAGCGACTCTTGGCAGGCAGGGCGAGCACATCTTTAGGGGGATTAGTCACCTTTAGGGTTTGCTCTTTGATGGTGATCCAAGGGATATAGTCGATATCGAACTCACTGAGCTCGATTGAGCAGTTTACCAAACGTCCATATGTCTTAGGCCATTGTAGTACTTTCTTGAGAGGGAGGGGGGCTTCTGTTTGGATCATTATCGAGTGCGCTTGGAAATAAGGTCTCAACTCGAAGGTGGCTACTACCAATGCAAATGTAGTAGATCCGTTGGTGGGTATAATAGACTGGTCTTTGTGCCCTATCTTCTTCTCATATCAGTATGTTGCTGACACAGCTTCCACCATGATGGATAGATACAGGTATAGGGTTTCTCCCGGTATAGTTTGACTCAGGAGGAGATTTGATAGGTATTCGTTGAGCCAAGTAAAGGCTTCTGCACACTCTTCGTTCCAATCGTGGATTTTTCGTAGCACTCGAAAGAATGGTAGGCACTTGTGAAACAGTCTGCTAAAAATTCAGTGGAATTTCTATATGCTTTAAGAACCTTGTAAAAACTCCGTAAGTTTCACGAATCTAGCAATCCTGTAGGTTTTAGTCTATCAGGATAGTCAGTGTTACCACTCACTATGGTGTTAGAAGCGCGATTTTATTTAGAAGTGCCAGAATGTGATATGTCCTGCGTCATTAGACTTAGATGTATATTTAAGATTTTATGGCGCAATAATCTCATTTTCAGTTTTCGGAAGAAACACTTGTTCAAAAAATCGTTTTATTTATTTCGAGGCACTTTGGGGTTGAATTTTGATAAATGAATTGCACAGTTAGTTTAGTATGTATATTTAGGATTTTACAGTGCAAAGTTTATTTTTCACTTTTCCGGAATGAATAATAACCTCAATAGTAACACCTAGTGCAATGGTTTCAGAATCATAGTGTGGAATTTCTAAATTAGGTTAGAGAAGTTTTATTTGAACACTTGGCAAGATCTTAACCACACTTGGTAGATAGTACTGGACACTTATCACCAAGAGGAACAATGAGATGTATTGTGAATGAATCAAGGTGTGAGATCATGCCACTTAAGCAAGACCTTATTCCATCCAACCATCCAAATTGTGCAAAAATAAAGAAGGTTTCAATTCTAGTGAAATCTTAAATGGTTGAAATTCAATTAAAACCCTAAAAGCTTGGTTGAACAGAAACCCTAAACAGTTTCCCCAAACCCTATTTGATCCGATTTCTAGTATTATGTTTAATCACTTGGTTAAATCACTTTCACATGATATTAATTCCTTGAATTCATATTATGACATCATTATCCAACCCTTTAAACCTTGAAAATTTGATTGGGCCAAGAAAAAAATCGGATTTGGGCTTGATAGCATCTCAAACCCTAACCAAACCCTCTTTAAACCCCAAATGAATCCCACTTGTTTAAGGCCTACGAATTTTGGCAACCTTGGCAAAGCTTCTTGAGGAAGTTTTCCCCTACACATGGCAGACCAACCTCTGACCATGACAGCTCCAAATAGTCCCATGATGTGAGAGGGAAATCCACCTCATCACCCCTCTTCTACAAGGCGGCAGCAACAGCCCACTCCCCTCCACTATTCTTGCATTTTTGTGACATAACCACCATACCTCAAGATGTCATACAAGGCTATACCTTCCTTTTCAGAAGTACTTGAGGCGTGAAGATTACCACTTCCCTCACTTCACCACTTTTTACTCACATTCTTGGAAAGAAATCTTTAAAAGTCCTCTTGGCAGGTTCAAGTAGATGTTTTCGTGCTTTTTTTGGAACCTTTGTAAGTATCTTCTCATAATTCTTCCTTCATTAAAGTTGTTCTTATTTGAGTCTATTTTCCGTTTGCATCTTTTTTGTTTGATTTTATAGTCGTTTGATTGGTCAAAATTTATTTTAACCATAGAAAGGTCAATCTAGGCGATAATCTGGATAGTGTGTTGTGTTTTGGAGTTTTTGAACAAGCTACTGGACAAATCTAGGTCTGAAATTTTTATGGAGTGTTTTTAGTATGTATATATGAATTTTAGTTTGAGATTAGTTTCCTAATTAAAGCTTTTAATGAAATAGTTTTTCAGATCTAGAAACTTAGAAACTGGAAGAGGAAAAAAATTTCTATTTTAAGAAAGTTTGAGTCTTTTGTGGTTTAATCTTACACCAATGGCTTTGATATTTTTAATTAAGGATCCTAAGCCTTTTATCCACATGTTAGGATGTTATTTTGAAGATATTTGGCATTGGTTTCAAATATATGAATGTTTATGCAAGAGATTATACGGTTTGATCAAAAGTTTGATGCTTTTAGCTAGATCCATGTCTTGAGTTATTTTTAGTCCTGTGATTTTAATTTTAATGCTTGGATATACTTTAGGAGACATTTTTAAACCATATGATGTTGTGGTTAGAAGATCTCACCATACTTTAGGAGACATTTTTAAACCAAAGCTAGTTGGGAAAGAAATTCTGTTTTTGTCTAAGGGAAGGAGCCAAGTGCTTCATGTATATTTTGTAATTTTTGGTGACTTTTATATATTAATTCAAATCATGTTAGTTCTTAGGAATGTGTTATGAACATGTTAGAAGAAATTTTTAGACTTTTGGAGTTCTTGGAAATGTTTTGAATAAGGTCAAACCTTGAGATTCAAGAGTTGTATTTTAGTAAAAAAGTTTTGATCTTTTTACTAAAGAGTTTTGTGATTATATGAAGCATAATATTTGTTGGATGTTTTAAGCATTTTTAAACTTAAGATATGAGGATTTTTGTTACAATATTTTGGTTTGATCATGAGTTTTGGAGTTGGATAAAACTGCAACAAAAATCAAAGAGATATGGCCTTTGATAGGTTCGTCCTTATGGTATTTCTCATAGTTCTGTTTGGTTTTAAATTTTGCTAAGTTGATATTTGAGTTTAGAACAAAATGTACATGAAGAATGTAAATTTTAATATTTTTAGAGTTAAGATGTGAAATCCTTAAATTATAGGTAAAATGGTCATTTTTCCACATGTAGAGGGTAAAATGATAATTTTACTCTAAGCTAGCATTTTTCACGTTACTAAGTTATTAGAGATAAAGTTACTAACATTTAGAACTCCTACTTACAGTTTCTCGTATTTCATACTTTACCTTGTAAAACGCGACGATCACTGTAAGTTAGCTTATAACTTACTGTCAGATTATTGTGTATGTATGTTGGTAAGGGAATTACTATTTAAGTACTCGTGTTATCCTATATGCCATGCTACACCAAGTATGTCTATTACGCATGTTATATTTTATCACGACATATGTATCTGTCATATAATATATTCTATCATGCAATATTTATCTGTTATACAATATACTTGTTACGTTACGCCATGTCACGTAATGTTGTTTACTACTTGTTATGTCATGTCACATGATGTTATTTGTTACACGTTATGCTATGTCCCGAAATGTCTTTCAGCTACATATTATGTCATGTCACCAAATATTTGTCTATTACATGTTATGTATGTCATGAAACATTTATCTATTATATTCTATGTGATGTCACCAAATGTTTGTATGTTTCATGTTATGTCACAAAACATTCATCTCACGTACATGTCACATTACCTTATGTCAGGTCATCTGTCCTTTCGCTTCATGTCACGTCATGTCTCGAGTACAGAGTGTCTCGAAAACAATATTTTCATCTCATTCAAGTCAATTTCAAGTTTCAGTTTCATGCATTATTAATTCACGTTCAATTCAAATTCTTATTATCGATTAATTTATAACTACGATCAAGGAATGTAAGATCTACTTGGTACTGCGGTCAAGGCATATGCCCTGTCAGTACTACGGTGAAGGACTATAATCTGCCATAAGTACAAAAAAAGATACACATGGTGAAGGTGTAAGAGCTACCTAAATACTCCTATTTTCTTAATCAGAATGCATAATTTTGGTTACACAAGCTAACATTTCCAGTTCAGTTCAGTCCACGTTTAGTTCAGTTCAGTTTATGTTCAATCTCAGTTTAGTTCACATTTAGTTCAAGTTGAATTCATGTTCAGTTTCACGTCTAGCTTTATGTCATGTTTAGTTCACGTCAGTACACGTCTTGTTAAATGTCAAGTCATGTCAAGCTTATTTTTTATCATGTATGCATTCATACTTTTACCGTCATGCATGCATCTTTAACTTGTAAGTTTAAGTTATCTGTTAACTTGCTGACATTTGTAATCAAATCTCACTTGGTAGTCCCAACTACCATTCCCTCCAAAATGGTAGACGATGTGTCAGGATCTGCAGAACCCACGCATGGGATATTGGACGAGGTCAAATAAAATGTGGAGCAGATAAANGGGGGGGGGGGGGGGGGGGGACAAGTAACCTTGTGTTGCATGTCTCGATGTTTCAAGTTCTGTCAAATCCCAAGTAGAATTTGGGGGCGTGACAACTTGTCTACCGATTTGGAAACGAACTTGTTGAACACTGTGATCCTTCTCGTCAGCTTCTGTACCTCATTAAGGTTTTGGGAGGCTTCATGTTGATGATGGCTTGAATATTTTTCAGATTGGCCTCTATGCCTCTCTCTGAAACCATGAAGCCGAGGAACTTGCCTGATCCTACTCCAGAGGTGCATTTCATGGGATTGAGTCCCATTTTATACTTCATGGGTTTGACTTTCATTTTAGACTTTTGAAGGTCCGCGAAGGCTTCTACCGATTTTTCCCTTACACATCCGGCTTACGAGCCTCTGGTAGGTCGCCCCATCATTCTTCAACCCAAAAGGCATTACTTGGTAACAATATTGTCCTCAGTCCGTTATGAAAGCCATTTTTCCTTCACCACCGGGACTCGTCTGGATTTGTTTGTATCCAGAGTAGACGTCAATGAATCTCAACATGTAATGTTCAGCCATCGAATCTACGATTACGTTGATTCACAATAAGGGAAAGCTATCTTTGGGGCATGCATTGTTCAGTTTGGTGAAGTCAACGCACATCCTCCACTTGCCGTTCGACTTCGTGACCAGGACCATATTGGAGAGCCATTCTAGACAATGGGTCACTTTAATAAACCCAGTGGCACATACTTCCTCCTCTATTGACACATACTTCTTGATACTGAAGCTCCTTAATTTCTACGGGATCTTCCCAGCATCCAAATCTATGCTCAAACGGTGTTTGATGACTTCTCTTTTGATGCCAGGCTTGTCCTCCTGACTAGGGGAGGGCAGCGTGGTGGCCCAGTCTGCCAGATGCAAGGACAGACTGGACTAGACCCTAGTCCGCATTTCCCCTACCCCACACCATATATATATATATATATATATTACTTATACATCCATGAAAACGACACCGTTTTCAATATCCCCAAGATGACGTCGTTTTGTTTAATGCTTAAATCTCCCCCTTCTCGACTCTTCCCTCTCTCAGACTCCCTCAGCTCTCTCTCTCTCTCTCTCTCTCTCTC
>QEOY01002127.1:99524-120248 GCA_003123805.1 Juglans sigillata
TCTAGTTTCTCGTCTTCTCGACAGTCTCGCATCGATTAGGGTTTGCACTTGCCCCTCCTTAGCAGCTTTCTCGTCTTGACGTCTTCTCGAATTCGCCTTATCTCTCGGTCTCGAAGTCCTTTGCAAACTTGCAGCTCTCTCGTCTTCTCGAATCCCTTCTGGCCTTCTCTCTCAAGTCTTTCAACCTCACCGAAACACAGAAATAGAAACTTCGAAGTGCTTTGCGCATCTGGATGAGACATGCGGAGGCTAGTATCCATATTGTCTCTCTCTCTCTAAGCTCTTAAGGTATTTTCCTTTGCTCTGTAAGCTTATTTTGATACTTTATTAGTGGATTTTTTTCCTTTACTATATTTTTCACATGGGATTTAGTTTTCTTGCCATTACAATGGGTTTATGGTATTATGTCTTCTATTTCCGTCTACTTTTAATGGAGACTTTGAATGACCCTCTTTATTCTTTTCCCATGTTTGTCAAAATGAACTCTTTGTACGTGTAGTGCCCTTACCAGGTTGGTTGAGGATTGTGGTGGTCCGGTGGTGGGTTGGTATAAAAATAAAATGCATCAATATTTCACAGTAAAAAATTGAAGTATACTTGTTTTTCACGATTTGTCACTATATTTTTGTCTAAATTTCATATATTTTTGTCACTGTCTAAATTTCAGTGTCCACTTAGAAAACGGGGGATTGAATATATATATATATATATATATATATATATGTATATATATTTATATATATAGGAAATTAAAGATACAATAAGTACTTGGTGAGAAGAAAAAAAAAATTGAAACAAATTAGATGATTCCAGTACTACTTTTAATTCGCACAATTGCAGGTGATCATGATGATGTTTTCGGGCTTGGAGAACCTTTTCCTTGAAAGAAGAATTGATGTAAAAAAAACCCATGCAACTAGTTTTAGGGCAGAGTATAATGTAATGAATGTTTTAGTACTACTAGCTTGTGCATATATATATATATATCGATTGATGAGAATGGGAGGGGACCATATTTAGGTTTTGATGAATGTTTCATTGTAATTGCATGTAGGAGTATGAATAAATTGTATTTCTTGCTTTGAATCTAGATCGAGCTAGCTAAGACATCATGAGTACATTCGGAGGAATATGCCTACAGCTGTGAGAGGCAGGCAGTACTCTGCATGTCTATATCATAGTGCCTGAAATATGCGTGGCCGGTGCACCACATACCTTTTTTCTTTATTTTTTTACTCGTTTCTTTCTGCAAAGTAAATCCCACGCCAGAAAGTGCACAAAAAATGTGACTCCCCCCAAAGCCAAAAGCCAAAAGCACCTCTCCCTCCCTCCCATTTTGTGTTCTTTTTTCTTTTAAAACTCTTTTTGCTTTGCTTTCTGCTGAGAGACACTTTAACACAGACCCATCAACTTAAAAAGAACACATTCTTTGGTTCATTCGTTGGATTTGGTCAGCCTGTTCTTGAATTTTGTCATTGCTGACATTATCATCTTTTGTTCAATTTTTGTTTGAAATGTGGCTCTTTGGCGTCATTGTTAAATATCTTAACATGAATATAAATAAATGGATCTTTGATTTTCTATGATCCACAATAATAAACAACAGCAGTAAAAGATGTACATTTCTCCATCTGTTTGATGCAGAAATAAATCTGGCTATGAGAGAATGATCACTCTAGAAACTTGGCCTCACTAGTGTCTCCCGATGGTTAGAGACACTCTAATGTTGTAGGTGAGAACCCTTTAACCCCTCAGTGCTATTTATAGATTTCTGGCCATCATGAAATTTAAGTCTTTGAGTTTGACTATAATTAGAGATCAAGAGTTAATCTTATCTCTTATGAGTTTCAATCTCATTATAACTCTAACAACTATTTAAAGCTCTATCAGATATGGGTGAGTGGGACATAGAGTTCAAATAGAACTCTTACATTCTCTCACTTGGCCCATACGCCCATAAATGATATTTTCCGTTCATGAGTTTATTACAGGAAATTAACCATACTGCACAAATTCATTTCCTGAAATTTTTCATAGCTTAATTTACATTTCATGAGTTCCGTAATATTAATGTCAAACTAGATACTAATGCGAGTCATGGCGGTCCTCTGTTATATAATCAACAAATTCCCTTCCATGTACCACAACATCATTAACTTACTTTAACATGATCTTTGATTGGGATAATTAAGGCTAATGCTACATTGCCTTGGGTTCCAATTCATGTCTATTGTTTACATTATCTTGTCATCATTCATCCACATCATTTAATGTACATATAAAGTGGAAAGACAAGAAAACAGAAACAACCATAATAGATATCTTTCAATTTCCAGTAACAAAATAATCATCATATCAATGGTCTCTTTCACATGTTCACATCATGGGTATAAGCATATGACCCATCTTTTCAACATGTCTCTTAAAGCATAATCATTAACACACTATTGTTATGGACATTTTTGTTTCTGTACTTTCTCCTTAACACTTATATATTTAAATTTTCAATAAATACTTATCATTCAGAGAAAAATATTCTGAAGAATTCTTGCAATACTTTCTTAGGGGCTTGGCTATAAGTCGACAATTCCAAGTTCTAAGATAAATTTCCTCAGTCAGATACCATACATTGTGGCCTCAAAACATACCACAAACTCAGTCCCTATTGCACATGAAGTAGTAAGAGATTTGCCTCATAAAATAACTCTACTAGATAACAAAATACATAACCATACCTGTATTTTTTATCAATAGAGTAATTCCACAAAATAGGGTCTGAATATACAGTTACCTTAAGAGTATCAGTTCTTCTTAAAGCAACAATATAGTCTCTAATTTCTTGCAAATAACATTGCACTCTTTTTACAGCTTTTGGGTCAAACATCATTGGGTTACTTTGGCAACAACCAAGAATGTCAACTGAAAAACTGACCTTCAACTTTATACAGATTTGTGCAATCATCAGATTTATCATAACAATCATATACAAAATTTCCTTAACAACCTAATCATTTTGAGGACAATGTAAAATACTGAGCATGTCACATTTTATTTTTAAAGCATCTATTGAACAACAACTATTCATGTTAAATCTTTCAAAACTCTATGCAATTATACTGAGACAATCTTAACACTCATCGTTTTGGTATTAAATTCAATCTCAATTACAAAAGATGTCTCGTTCATAATTTCATTTTTAAAGTTCCTTAGAGACGTAACTTTAATACCATACTACAAACCATAATTCATACTTGGTAAAAGTCATATACATGCATGACCATAAATACAAATACACTCCCACTGACTTACGGGTATACACATTAACAATATTTTTCTTAATTCCAAAACAATATTGGTTTTATCAAATTCCAAATACCAATTTTTCAGAAAATCTGTTACTTCTTTTAATTAATCTTTCTATTCATTTCTTATAGACTTCATACTTTCATTCTACAATTGTTTTCACATCTCTTTGATGTAACTCTAGACCATAATAAGCTACTCATGCCATAGTGATTCTTAATGAGTTTCTTTCAAGTTTATTAGAAATCTCTTTCTAATCAATGCTCATTTCTGAGTGGAATCCTTGATTATAAGCCTGACTTTCTATCATTGAACATTACCTTTTAAAGTCAGGGTTTTGCCTCCAACACCCATTTACATTCGACTTTTATACATTTCAGACAATTTAGATGAAATTATAGACTTTACCTTGATTCATGGATTTCAATCACTCTTTTATGTATCGATCTTTTATAAAATCACTTATTTCTATAACTTGTGAAAACATATACAAACCATCATTTATTGCTATGTCCAATTCAAATTTTGAAAATACACCATGCAACCTAACCAAAAAACAAATCAAGAAAATCATATGAGGTTACCTGTTCTGATGTCTCCATGGCCAATTCTTCAGTGGTATTTCTCTGATGAGGTAGATTATCATTTGCTTGTTATTCCATGTTATCATTAAGATAGTCATAAAATGGACTATAAGCATTTTCGAAGTACAAAAATGCACTTTACAACAATCAAATCTCTAGTTTCTATACTCCCACTGATTTTTGCCAACCATAAAGAATCTAACATTTTAATTTTCTCAAAATCAAAACTATGAATAGAGACAATACAACCTAAATCATTTGGATCTCCATAAATAATTAATAATGTACCCATTAACTATTATACAATCCAACTTTCTTTCATTTGGATTGTAAAACCTTACTTTAAATTGACTATTCATACATGTATAAGCCTTAAATCAAGTTCCACAACTCAAAAGTCTTTGAGACTACTCACTAGGAACACAATTTAAGATATATACAATTGTCGTTAATAATTTTACTACACATCTTTACAAGAAGTTACAAAAAATAGGTCAAGATTAGAACCTGACTCATAATATTTTTCTAGCACTCACTACTTCAATCCAATTTGATGATTTTTACATTTCTACCTAGCTGCATTTCCTCCCCATGAGAAATGCTTCAAGAATTACTAATGACTTGAGACTTCTCATGTAGCAGATAGATACCATCCATACTATGAAAATCATTTATGAATGTAATGAAATATTTATATCTATTAAACATTATAGAGAAAATATTTATATACGTCTATATGCATTATTTCAAGAAACTTTATATTCCTTGTACCATCTTTTCTTGATATGTTTGATTTGTTTTCCTTTTATACAAATCAATACACATCCTAAAATTAGAAAACTTAAATGCGGAAAATATTTTATTTACTAATCTCTACAACTCTTCTTGGAGATATTCTCTAAACTTTTATGTCACAAAATATGTTTCAAACTCTATGCCATAAAATGTAAAAAGTTTTCATAAATCATTTTTCATTTGATTCCAATACATGTCTCACAAGTAAAAACTTTAAACAAAAACGCTAATACGAAGGCATGACAAATAAAAATTTTATTGGAAGGAAAAATNTCATGCAACCAACTTTTTCATACCTCATTAATTTAATGAAATAATAATGCATCTGAAGTAGACCATTATGTACAAAACTAAGAAATTCCTATGGTTTGATATATAGTAATTAATCCAATATTCTAAAACATTGTACTTTTCTGACCCTTATCACTATTCTCAATAATAATTGATGTTAAGATTTAAAATGGATAAACCAGGGTCTAAAACTCGTAGTATAAATTTGACTTGCTCATCTTTCTCTATACTAGAGTCAATTCCGTATAGAAAACATTGTAAAATATTCGTATACTTACNGAAATTCATATAGTTTGATATATAGTAATTAATCCAATATTCTAAAACATTATACTTTTCTGACCCTTATCACTATTCTCAAAAATAATTGATGTTAAGACTTAAAAAGGATAAACCAGGGTCTAAAACTTATAGTATAAAATTTGACTTGCTCATGTTTCTCTATACTAGAGTCAATTATTCCGTATAGAAAATATTGTAAAAATATTCGTATACTTACTGCAAGAAAAGCATTTTAATCACATTAATGCTTTGAGTTCGACACTCAGAAACAATAATCAGAATTTAATCAATTATGGATGAACTAATAGTGTCATCAAGACCCTCCTTTGGGAGTAGATCTTAATACACAAAGTGTTCTCACCAATATTAAATTATGTGGATGAACTAGTTATATCATCAGAATTNTGGGAATAAACTCTGGCATACAAAGTGTTCCCTCCAACTTTAAATTATATGGACGAACTAGATGTATCACCAAAATTCTCCTTTGGGAGTAAACTTTGGCATACATAGTGTTCCCTCCATCTTTAAATTATATGGATGAACTAGTTGTATCACTAGAATTCTCATTTGGGAGTAAACTCTGGCATACATAGTGTTCCTTCCAACTTTAAATTATATGGATGAACTAGCTGTATCACCAAAATTTTCCTTTGGGAGTAAACTCTGGCATACAAATAGTTCACCCCAACTTTTACTTTAATGAATGAACTAGTAATGTCATCAAAACCCTCCTTTGGGAGTATATCTTGACACACAAATTGTTCACTCCAACTTTATCCACCTTACTATGGAGTTTAATGATTTTTCACCAAAATTAAGAAAATTTTGTACCTTTAGGCAACCAATCTTTTCTTTAATTTTGATGTAAATCATTTGCCACATATTAGATAAACAAGTATACATGGCATGATAACGAGAGCCAAAATAAACAATTCATACATGTATTTAATAATAACATGTACAAAAGATTTAATACATGTATTTAACAATAATAACATGCATATGACATTTAATAAAATTTAATACATGTATATACTAATAATATGATGTATAGAAAACTTAATAAACTTTAATACATGTATTTAACAATAATAACATGCATATAAAATAAAATTAAAATTTTAGATTTTAGATTTTTTTTTTAATAAATAAATAATATTAAAATAATAATATTATAATCTGACCGGTCAGGTCCGGTCTAGTAACCTGGGTCAAAACCCGGTTTAATGCACTGGTCAGATGCCAGTTGGGTGACTGGGTCGGCCAATTAGTTCTAGTCAAAACTTTTTTTTTTTTTGTCTGGGCTAAAATAGTTGCCTAGTAGGCCCGTTTCTTTTATGTTTACTCCTTACTGAGCCCAAGCCCCACAGCCCGGCCCACGACCCTTATGGTTAGAAGACATAAGAAAACCCTAATCTTCATCTTCAACCTTCAACAGCCGCCACCCCTTCTTTTCAAACTTGATCTGCCGCAACCTTCAGTTGTGGCTATGGGTGTCGTCAGCGAGGAGAGGACAACAATGAGTCTCCTTCCACCGGTGACCCTGAGGTCATCTTCCTTTTTTTTTTTTTTTTAACTAACATCAGGCAGCGGCGACTGGGCTTTAAAGCCCTCTGCACCGCCATCACAGAACCGTCACAGAGGAGGTTCCTAGCCTCCTCCCAGTGCTGACAACCATAAGCACCGACGAGATTCTCAATCAGGCAGGGGCAATGCCGATTCGAGACTACATAACTCCTCTGCGCCGCCCCTTTACCTGCACGGTGACAAGGCCACCTTACACTGCATGCTGCCGACACACAGCGACTCCACCATCATACATTCACGGTGGTTTCTCAACCCCTTTACCCAACACAGATACAATACAGCATTTTCCCCAATGTGCAATCAACGTAAACAATACACAGAGAAAGCATGGAATAAAACCAAAAATAAAGTTGATACACAGTACGGCAAAGGAAGAGATAGATGCACTAGAAACCGAATACATTAATGAATGTGTATCGCTTAGATTTTTGAAAAACAAACAATAAAATAGAGTATATCGTAATTTCCCTTTCAGATAAAGAAGTCAAATCTTTTATTCTTTGGCATGATAAAATCACAGATGCAAAAGTACATATGAAATCAAATATTTTATATTTTATCGAGATCATAAAAAATCTACAACCTGAAGCTCTGATACCACATGTTAAATATCTTAACATGAATATAAACAAATGGATCTTTGATTTTCTATGATCCACAATAATAAACAACGGCAGTAAAAGATGTACATTTCTCCATCTGTTTGATGAAGAAATAAATCTGGCTATGAGAGAAGGATCACCCTAGCAACTTGGCCTCACTAGTGTCTCCCGATGGTTAGAGACACTCTAATGTTGTAGGTGAGAACCCTTTAACCCCTCAATGCTATTTATAGATTTCTGGCCATCATGAAATCTAAGTCTTTGAGTTTGACTATAATTAGAAATCAAGAGTTAATTTTATCTCTTAGGAGTTTCAATCCCATTATAACTCTAACAACTATTTAAAACTCTATCAGATATGGGTGAGTGGGACATAGAGTTCAAATAAAACTCTTACAGTCATAGCATCTACACCCATTTTAAAACAAGCACATGGTGCGAACCATTTCATGCAGTACCAACATTATTCATTTATTAGTGCTTATTATATTACGTGTGCTTTAGACTTTCATATTATTAAAAGCCAAATCATTCATGTGTAGCAGGATGATCTAGACTTGATCATGCTTTGAGGTAGAAAATGGTTTTAATTAATTTGTCTCCCATCATATCCCACTAAAACTGATCGAGATTATCAGTTTTGCCAAAACTGATTTGGAGCTTCACCCCCTAACCCAAAGTTTAAGATTTATTCTCTTGTTCTTTTTGACTTGTTTCTAATCATTATAGTTTTTATTTTTCTGTTGTAATTGATGTTGTTGGCAGCTTATAGAGAGACAGTCCAGTAGAAAATTTTCACCCAATTCCAGATTCAAGATGTGAAGACTAATGCATTTTTATGGATTTTCTATTGAGGTAATTCCTTTGTCAAAGGAACTTGATGCCCTAGGTTAAAACTTAAATGTGTGTTTTTTGCCTAGGTCTTGAAATATATCTTTACATGTGCTAGTCATGTTATCATTTCCTTGCATGTATCAGCAGAGTGACAATGTACTGGGTGACCTTGTCTCAAGTAGCAACCAATTAAATTTGAAAAACCACTCAATTAGGTTCTTCTGCAGGTGCAGAGTGCTTTGAGAAACCTTTTCATTTTTGGTATCCAATTATTTCAAATAGGAACTAGAGTTGAAGTAGGCAAGGAATAAACTCTGCATTTTCACGTTTTATTTGGTATGCTTTCAATCAGTGCATGAGGGGAATGTATATGTCCTTTTGCCTCTTGTTGTTGGAAAAGACTCTGTTTGACTTTTTTTTTTTTTAATTTACATAAAAAAGACTCTATTTGACTTGTTGCCACTAGGGGAATAGAAAGAAACCTTCATATTTCATGAGAATTTTCTATTATCTTTGTTGATTACCTCCTCAAATAACTGTAGAAGAATCAGTCATCTTTGTGAGGTTTTGTTTCAAGTTTTCTTCTCTTGTTTTTTTTTACTTGTTTCTAATCACTATAGTTTTCATTTTTCTGTTGTAATGGATGTTGTTGGCAGCTTATGGAGACTCAGTCCTGCAAAAAATTTTCCAAAATGGTCATTACCAGATCAAGGTGAAAGAAATCAATTTTTCCCCCCAATTCCAGATTCAAGATGTGAAGACTATAATTTAATTTGCATTGTTATGTATTAGTTTAATTAGTTGTGATGTATTATTATTTATTTTGTTCTTTATAAATTTATGTTTTGCATTGTGATGTAACAACAATATTATCTATTTTGTATTTTTATTTATTTTGTTATTTAATTTATTTATTTTATAAATTAATTTTAGAAAGTGTTTAAATTAATTTTTTTTAAAATCTAGACAATTTAAGCATGGTATCAGAATTTTTTTAAAAAAAACTTGCTATAAATTTGTTTTAAAAGTTTTTCTTTCAACAAAATTAAAAACCGGATTAAATCTGATTATAACTCGGATTAAACCCGGTTATAACTAGATATCCGGATTTAATCCAGTTATCCGTCCGTATTAAATCCGGACGGATAACTGCCCGGTTTTTAAAATCCGGATCCGGATCTGGTTATGGCCGGATATCCCGATCTGGATCCGGATGCACACCCCTAAACTAATCTGATTTGGTGTTTAGCTTTCAACCTAGTAGGGAAGTTTGCTTTGATGTCAAGTTTAAGAGTAGTTGAGCTTCCAATCTAGTAGGAAAGTTTGCTTTGATGTCAAGTTTAAGAGCAGTTGAGGTAAATTTGCTTTGATTTGGACTCTCGCTTCTATGAGGCCTCTGTCCCTGTTCATGTCTCCTTTCCTCCGCCAGCTTGGGTGGTAGAGAATGTTGGGAAATTAGTCACTCAAGGGCTCCATCTTCCTACATTTCTTCTATCCGCCACTTAAGGTGATGACAATCAGTTGTTTGATGTTCCTCTATGTTATTATATGTAAAGTATTTGCGAGTCCTTCAACCTCAATTGTTGTTGCCCCGAGACTGTTCCTCGGTCCTCGCCTACACGTTCATGCTCAAGTGTGTTTTCCTGGAGGGTGCTCCACTATCATTCCTTCTATCATATTGTCCTTTATTTTGTACTCCTTTTCTCGACCTCTCCTACTAGTGGTTCCCTTGGATTTCTTGTCTATCTGCTCCAATTTAGACTTTCTCAGGTAGTCGGAGCCTGGAGGGTATATTCGACATTAACAAAGTCATCAGTCTAGTCCATGAGTTCCCGTAGCGTGGTGGGCCTTCCTTGCCAATTCTGCCATGAAAGGGTTCCTAGGCCAAATGCCGCCCAAGAGTGCCACCAACGTAATCTTTTCATCTTGGTTGTCTATGGTCATGCACTCCTTGTTTTACGGTAAGGAGGTAGGTAGTCAGTCGTCTTCTTCTCCCATTGGCCATGAATTGGGTCAAGAGATGTATGCCCAACTCCTTGAAAATGTCGATGGTGCTTGGCGAGTATCTTGAGTGTCAAGGGGAAAACTCGACATGCAATCTCTCCAAGAAAGCCATGGAACGTCATGTGGGCCTTAAACATCTCTAAATGCTCAACCGGATCCTTAGATCCGTCATACATTTCCATTTGAAGAACTTTGAGTTTTGGTGGAAGTAGCATTGCCATCACCTCAACACTGTAAGGGAGATCCATGCTACTAAGCAACTAGTTGACAGAGGAAGACGTTCCTATCTTCCTGGCCATTTTCTCGTACTTATCCATGAAACTGTGTGACTCCTGGTGCGTCCTCTTCTTCTACTTGTCGTCGGCACCACTCCATCAAAACTTTGTGACTCCGCTTCAATTCGCTTGTTCTAGTTTTGTGCAGACCTTCCCTAGATTTAGCATTTCTTTGCTTCAAGATTTCATTTTCGCATTGGAGATTCTCCCTTTCCAATGCCATCTTCTTCATCCACTCCTCCATCTCTGCAAATCTCCCCTCCATGGTCGTTGAGGTAGTTTCTTGATTGTGGGTCGCTTGAGAACACGTCGTAGCAGGCATATGAAAAGCACATTGATTTACTTCCAGTAAATCCCACAGACGGCGCCAATTGTTGATAATGTATTTCGTACCACATCCAACAAACTCAATCAACGTATAGCCAAAGAAGCGTAGGGGCTCTTGGGTTGGAAACACTTCCGATGCCTAAGTTATTGTTTGTGATGGAGAAATATAAAATCAATGGAGTTGTAAAAGTTACCTCGAATCCTCAGTTAGTGCCAGTTATATAGACGCTTATTCGACCGATAAGAATCATATAACAGCATGATTTGCACCGATGATCTCGGATTTGCTGATATTAGGCTTTGAATAGGCGATGATGGAAGGAAACATCACCATAGGCCAGTATCTCAGATGCGTATCCCTTATAAGAAGGCCGAAGATTGCCTCGATGGTTACACTACTAATTTGTAATTAATGGGGCTTGAATATATTGACGAGATCTTCTCGTTCTTACATGATGCGGCCCTTATTTCCCATTTGTTGGGCTTGTGGTATTGGGCTCGTGGGATTCTATAAGGTGGGTCGGGACCAGTTCGATTAGGAGAATATATGTCCCTCCAATAGAAGTAATGCTTACCTAGTTTGCTAGTATAATGAAACTTGTCTTACAACAGAGTCAAGCGAAATTAATCGAAACCTAAAAGAGTGGAACAATCCATTAGTTATATAATTAAGCCATTGCCTCTTAGAAATAAGAACCATACCAAAAATTCCATGTCAGTCACTTGTGGCCCAAATTCAATATATACATTTAAAAGTCTAAAATGCACGGTAATGCCCATATATCCTATTCTATCTTTTTAGAGTACTTTCGATTAAGCCGGTGTACAAACCCAAACCATCTCCTTGAGAAAACATGTAGGCTATTGTAACCATGTGAAAGTCAACCTTATCTAACATAATTAGCTCTACACCTCTATAACATTAAAGTGACAACGAAAAAAAGTTGAATATAAATTTTGATAGACTTCCACGTCAATATTATTTGTTTTTACATATGAGATGAGTTGAAAGTTGAATAAAATATTGTTAGAATATATATTTTTTAATAATTTTTTTATTTTAAGATTTGAAAAAATTGAATTATTTATTTTATTCTGTATGAAAATTTGAAAAAATTGTAATGATTAGATTAGATGAGATGCGTTGAGAAGTTTCCTGAAAACAAACATTAGTTTCCAGAACTTAGTAAAAATTAAACCTTTTCCAATTGAAAACCAACAGACCATGGGTTGGTAACACAAGCAATTATTTTCAACATTCCACTGATAACACACACTCAGATGCAATTCGCCACTCATTGTTCTTTCTGATACAGGTCTGATGAGCTTCATGATTTCTTTTAAAGACTCATTCTCCTCTTCCTATTTTTGTTTACTAGCATTAAGCAACTCCAGGACATCACCTTCGATTGATTATTGATTTTGTTTCCATGCTATCAGCTAGTTTACAAGCCACTATTGCTGCATAAAACTCAGCTTCATAGGGTGATTAGGTTACTTTTTCTGCCCAAAACTTCTAAATAATCCCTCTGTGATCTCTCTCTACACACGGTAATGGCCCATGAGTAGTCTGCTCTAAGAGCTGCATCAAAGTTTATCTTCCCTGTTCCCAGATATCATACTTCTCTACTCATTTTTTCCATGCCATAGAGTGATCCTCCAGAGTTTTAATAGCTTATTTCTTAGCTATTGCTGTGGCATTTGGCTTTAATCCCTCGTGAACCACTTTGTTTCTACTTTGCCAGATCGTGTCCATGATGATAATAACATATCAAGGAGAATGCTTGTTCTTTCTTTTTCTCGTTTCCAAGCTTGCTATTAGGATGTATCACACAAGATAGCCATTCAGAGATAGGAAGGGTAGAGATCAAGATCGATTGATGAGTCCAGTGGCAATCCAGATTTTCTGATCCACACTACTCTTGCTATTTGGCACCCCAAAAAGATATGTTCTGCTCTTTCCTTTTCCCAATTGCATAAAAGGAAAAGTAATCATCGAGATTAATACTTGCAATGACCCTTTGCCATTTTTGCTCTTAAAGGAAGGTCATTGCAAGCATTTTTCGTAAGAATAATTTTAGAGTATATTGGGTTTTCATCTTCCATATCTTCTGCCATTCCAGTTTCAAGTTTGACAGAGAATGACATTCTAACTTGTCATTTTCCTTATAACTAAGTTTTAACTTGTAGTCGTATTTGATTACGTATTGAAATTATAAGTACGTTTATGATGAATAATTTATGTTTGCATATATTTCTTCCGATTGATATGAACATCTTCCATGTGCATGTGTGTGTATATTTATATATGTCACCGTACATTGTTCATTTCGATCAATGTGTATATATATATATATAAATTTGAATTGCGTCACAAATAGGGGTGTTCATCCGGGTTCCGACCCGAGAACCCGGGTATACCCGGACCGGAACCCGGATTCCAAATCCGGGCCGAAACCCGGACCAGGTTAATCCAGGTTAGACCAGGGGGTTCGGGATTTTTTTTTTTTTTTGTAACAAAAACCTATACCATTCAGTTTCTTTCAAAATGCTTTTTTTTTTATTATTATTCTAAGAGCCTATAGTCTATTGTAAATTTTTCAAGAAAAAATGTTCATATTCTTTTATATATAAAACTAATTACCTTTATAACTAAATGCATCTAAAAAAATATAATGCAATCACTACATATTTCATTATTTAGTATTTATACATTACATTACAAAACACAAATTACAATATATAAAATTACATATCAAAAGTGGATTACATTGAGCCACCAATACATAATGTCTACTTCATGCAATCAATGCATTCCTCCACAATTTGAGTTTAGTTTCTGATGAATTTTCTGTCTCAGAACAGCCATTGTTGGTCCAAACTTATCAGTAAGATGTATTCAACAGAAAGGTGAAAACTGCAACTATGGCATTAGTTGAATCTGGGACTACATGACCATTCCTTCATTGAGCTTCACGACTAGGTATGCAGTACATTTTCTTCCCTATTCCAACACATTGAACAAAACCAAAACATTAAGATGTGACTCACAAATTATCTTTCTACGCTACAACAAATTTGATTTTTAAGAATGAAATTTTGTTTCTGAAGAAGAGATCTTTTGGCACAAAATTTAAATTTAATCCAAAAAATTACAATAATAAAATGAAAAATTACAATGAAATGAAAAATTCAAACGAAACTAGCTTGGACTGAGGCACGGAAATCTCGCTCTCTTTAAGGAGATTCAAGCCCTCTGTGGTATGTAAAATTTCAATTGAACCGGTACAGCAGATCTTCTTTTTACTTGTCTCCTCCAGGATACAACAGTCCAACTGATCATCGTATAGCTCGAATAAGCTCTGCACAAGATATTGAGCTCAAAGCTCCTCTAATAATAACACCTCTCTTTTATCTGAAAACTCTCAATATCTCGATACTCTCTTACGTTCTTTTTTCTTTTTTTTCTTCACTATGCAAACCAAGCTAAAGGAATAACCTTTTTCTATCTCATTGTACATAAACCCAGCCACCTTTAAAAAGAAATTTTTGAAAGGCAAAAGCTGAAGGCTTTTGACTAAGTCTACTGAAATAACAAGTTTACTAAGTTACAGAACTTACTAGCATTACTGCTCCTAAATTCTAGTAACAGAAGAGTCGGCTAGTTTTCCATCCGTTAGAGCAAGTATGACTAGCATTACAAACACGTGGGTTGATGGAGTCAAAGATATCAAACCCAGATCATTTCGGCCTATTTCAAAAATCAAAACTTGAAAACAGAAAACAAGAGAGACGGGTGAAAGACAAAAAATAATATAATCTATTAAAAAAATATCAACATTCCCCCACTATTTTTTTAATGATAAAATAAATAAATAAATAAATAAGAGAGATAATTCCAGACAAAAAATGATTATTATGCATCATGAAGGTATGCTCTGCATTGAACCCTCACTTAGTGAAACAATAATTTTTACTCCAGAGTTAGTAGTAGTCTCAGACTTGAACTATAACTTCTAAAGGAAAATAAAAAATTATTGCTCACACATAACAATCCAGGTGTTGACATGAGCTTTATTAGCTAGCACATTACGGCCTTGTGCTATTCCCGGTTTCATGAGTGTATTTGAGAACAAGTCCAATTCTCATAGAAAGCGGCCTCACTCTCACACTCACATAGGTGAAATCTGTCAAGGGTGCTCATGTAATTCTGACACCCTACTCATAAGAGCTACAGATTTTCATTAAGAGTATTTAAAGCAACTCATCCTCTCAATCATTACAGAATAAATACACTTACATCTTAGGAATGGAAAATTTCTCAATTAAAATAAATTGTGCATTTCTTACAACCACCAAATGATTTGTTCTTTCCACTGAACCCAAGTCTCAAGATCTCTGATCTTTAGGTTGGGTATCCTCATATGTGGTTCATGACTGTATGGACTTTAATCCCATTCCCCTCGATGTATTCCAGACTCTTTCTCTTGTTAAGGCCTTGGTCAATGAATCTGCTAGATTATCACATGATTTAACATAATCCACGTTAATTACACCACTACTCAAATAGGATCTCACAGTACTGTGTTTTCTTCTTATTGGTCTGGATTTACCGTTGTAATAACTATTGTGTACTCTACCAATAGTAGCAGTACTATCACAATGAATTAGTATGGGTGGAACTGGTTTTTCCCACAATAGAATCTCATGTAGTAGATCTCTCAACCAGTTTGCTTCCTCACTCGCTGAAGCCAAAGCTATAAGCTCGGCTTCCATAGTTGAGTTAGCAATAATAGTTTGTTTTTTAGACTTCCAACATACAGCACCACCACCCAAAGTAAAAATAAAACCAGTAGTTGAAAGTGAATCACCTGACAAGGTATTCCAATCGGCATCACTAAAGCCTTCGAGTACAGCAGGATATTTTCTATAAAATAAGCCATAATATTTTGTACCAGATAAATATTTCATTATCCGATCCATTGCATACCAATGGTCCCTTCCTGGCTTGGTAGTAAATCTACTTGGTACTCCTACTGTATAAGCAATGTCAGGTCTAGTACAATCAGTCGCATAACGTAAACTACCAATCATGCTAGCATATTCCTTTTGATTAATCACATCATCATCATTTTCAATAGAAAATAAATGATTACTAGGATCAAAAGGAGTACCAACATGCTAGCATCCAACATAATTAAATTTCTTTAATAATTTTTCTACGTAATGCGATTGATCAAGAAAAATACCATCACAGGTTTTGGTGATTTTCATACCCAAAATAAAATTAGCCTCGCCAAGATCTTTCATATCATAGTGGTTTCTAATCATGCTTTTTGTTTCATCTATAACATGCAAATTAGAACTAAATATCAATAAATCATCCAGATATAGGCTAATAATAACATGAAAATTATCCCAAGATTTATGATAAATACATTTATCACTTTCATTTGACTTATAGCCATTTTCAATCATGCAAGAGTCAAATTTCTCAAGCCATTGTTTAGGGGCCTGTTTTAATCCATATAGGGATTTTGTCAACTTACACACTTTGCTTTCTTGGCTAGGCTCTATAAAGCCTTCAGGTTGATCCATATAAATTTCTTCATCTAAGTCTCCATTGAAAAAAGTTGTTTTAACATCCATTTGATGAATTTTTAAATTATAGATTGCTGCAATGGCAATCAATAATCTAATGGATGTTATCCTTGTAACCGGAGAAAAAGTGTCGAAAAAATCAAGGTCAACTTTTTGTTTAAAACCTTTAGCGACAAACCTTGCCTTGAACTTTTCAACGGTTCCATCTGGTCTAAATTTTTTTCTAAGGACCCATTTACACCTTATGGTTTTGCAACCTTGGTGGTAACTCAACTAATTTCCAAGTTTTATTAGAAATTAGTGAATCCATCTCATCATTCACAGCCTCTTTCCAAAACACAGAATCAGGCAAAGATAAAGCTTCTTGTGGAGTATTTGGATTTTCTCCAATATTATAAATATAATAGTCGGGACCAAAATCTTTTTCAATTCTAGTTCTCTTACTCCTTCTTAACTCAAGGTTTTCTTCATTTTCTGGAGGAGTAGAAGAACTAGCTTCAGAAAAATTATTTTGTCTAAGTTCTTGACCCCCACTATTTTTGGATTTAAAAGGAAATTTTTCTTCATGAAAAATTACATCACCTGATTCAAAAATCACTTTATTTTCAATATCAAAAAATCTATAGGCTGTGCTATTTTTTGCATATCCAAGAAAGACACAAGTGGTAGTTTTAACATCCAATTTGGGCCTTTTAGGATCTGTTAGCCTTACAAATGCCAAACAGCCCCAAACTTTAAAATATTCCAAACTTGGTTTGTATCCTCTCCATAATTCAAAAGGTGTAGTTTTTGAATTTTTGTAAGGCACCCTATTTAAAACATGACAAACAGTCAAAATTGCTTCATCCCAAAAACTTGAGGGAGCGCCTGAATCAATAAGTATGGCATTCGTCAATTCAATCAAAGTTCTATTTTTCCTTTCAGCCACACCGTTTGAAGCAGGTGAATATGGTGCAGTAGTTTCATGAATAATTCCCAATGACTGAATAAAATAATTAAACTCATTTGAATCATACTCTCGACCTCTATCACTTCTAAATCTTTTTATTTTTCTACCAAATTGATTTTCAATTTCATGGAGGAATTCTTTGAACTTTTCAAAAGCATCACTTTTATTTTTTAATAAATAAACATACGTGTATTTTGAAAAATCATCAATAAAAGTAATAAAATATATATTTCCTCCACGAGTTAAAATTCCTTCAAATTCACAAAGATCGGTATGAATTAGATCTAACAATTTGGTATTCTTTTCAACACTTTTATGAGGTCGTTTTGTAATTTTTGCTTGACTACAAACTTCACATTTTTTAAAGTCTTTTTTCAGTATGGGAATTAATCCTAAACTACTCATGATTGCAACATATCTACTATTAATATGACATAAACGTGCATGCCAAAAATTTAAAGAAGAAAGCATATAAACGGAAACATTCAATGCTTTATTATTAACGTTCAATTTAAACATTCCATCACAAACATAATCCTTGCCCACAAAAACTCCATTTTTTGTAATAACATATTGATCAGATTCCATAGTTTGCTTGAAGCCAGCTTTGTTGAGTAGAAAGCTTGACATTAAATTCTTCCTCATAGACGGTGTATAAAGCACATCTTTGAGCGTCAATATACGTCCAGAGGTGAATTTTAGCTCGACCTCACCACTCCCAAGAACTTTTGTTTTGCTTGAATCACCAAGCATAATAGATTTCTCTTCTTCAAAGGGAGTTTACTTTTTGAACCAATCTTTACCATAGCAGACGTGCCTATTGGCACCAGAATCTGCCCACTACCCTTCAACAAATTGAACCATGTTAATGCCTGTAATCATTGCCACAAGTGGCTCCTCAGTTAAGTTCACTTGAGGATTATTTCCTCGCTTTCGAAATTTGCAAATTCGAGCAAAGTTTCCACTTTTGCCACAGACAAAACAAGCTTGAATTTGTGAAGAGGGTCTTTGGTTCTTATCCTTTTGATTTGAAAAATCTTTTTTGTGAGGTCTACTAAATTTTTTGAAAATTTTTCTTTGCAGCTTCAAATGACTATTTTTTGAAATCTAGCCTTTGGGCAAGCCACCATTTTCAGAAATTAAATTTACCTTCGTCATGGAATTCTCATTTCCATTTTGAACCATCAAAGCATCTTGGCCTCTAGCTTCCTCCTCTACTCGAATACGCGTAATTAAGGTCTCCAGAGATGTCTCCTTTTGTTTGTGGCGCATTGACTTTTGAAACTCCCTCCACGAAGGTGGTAGCTTGTCAATAATGCCACAGACAATTAGATTGTCTCCAATTTTGATGCCTTCGGATCGAACTTCAGCTACAACCATTTGAAAATCTTGCGCTTGTTCTGCGACAGACTTTCCATCTACCATTTGATATCGAAAGAAGCGACTTGCCGCATATTTCTTTTCTCCAGCTTCTTCCGTATCATATTTATTCTGTAAAGCTTTCCAAATTTTCTTCGCAGAGGAATAAGTGGTATTGTAGAAATCATAAAATTGATCCGCAAGACAATTTAAAAGGTAACATCGACAGTTATACTCATCTTTGGTATATTTTTCAATCTTTTCTTCGTGAGCTTTGACTTGTGCTTCAGTCATGTTCTCGGTAGTGATCTTATTTGGATTCTTTGCAGTGAGAACATAGGAGATGTTGAGAAGGCTTAGATAGAAGAGCACCTTGCACTTCCATCTTTTGAAATGAGCTCCCTTGAAGCGGAAGGGCTTGTTGAGATCTCCAATGTTTTCCGTGGATTTTTCGTTTGAAAGCTCCATGTTTGAATCTCCTTAAAAATGTTAGTGAAATTCACAGTAATAATATTGTTTAAAGAGTTATTTATCATTCAAATGATAATATTTAGAGATGAAATAATTTGTTCCTAAAGAGTTTGCTTTAAAAGAAAATGCTGGAATGATTTCCATTGATTTTTTTTGTTCGAACAAAAAATTTAAGGCATTCGAACGGAAATGAGTTGTGTTGGGATTGAAGAAGGATTCTAGTTATCAAGTATTAATTGTTGGTTTCATTATATTTTACCTATTGGTCACATCTGAGGCTAAATTATGCCTACGTATAAAGAGTTGTTCCAAAACGGTCACTCCCATTTAGAAATTGGACTATTCATCCGAACCAACCCAAAATCACTATCCCAACTCGACCAAATCAAGCCCATTCCGATAATCCGTGGCTTCACGTTCTTTTGAATTAAGTACCAAATAAAGTGGGGGTAGACCGAGAATATATAGTTTTTCTTCCATGAAAATTTGAAAATGAAAGCAAGTCAAAAGTCTCTGAACTTTCAGAAGCCATAAGTTGCTGGTATGAACAAAAACATTTGAATGATTCTTTTAAAAAGAACGAAATGAGATGAGTTGGCTATTATATAAAAAAAGACTCAGTAATCATATGGCTTTAATTGGCAGAATGGAATTGTTTAAAACATCCAATGGATAATTAAAATATAAAAATGAGACAGAAAAAAGCAAATTAAATAAACCAAAATCAGAGCAAAATAATGTGGGTCTTAGTATTCAGTCACTTTCCAAAAAGGACAAGTAATCCTTTACCATTGGTTTTTGGATCAATATTCACATTATACTGCACTGGAGTTCCGTCAAAACTTCAAATTAAAGATATGCATAAATTTGAAATCGAAGAGGATAATCCATTTCTTGGTTACAAGCAAAGCAAACTCCACAGTCTGGGTTGCAGCTGAGGATGCATGAGGCAATGTCCCAAACATGTGATGTGCTTTATGAAAAAGAAAGAAAATATGGATGCCCCTACGACAGCAACCATTCTGTAGGAAAGCCAGTACAAGCCCTAACCCTAGCACCTCATAAAATTAACCCACCTAATCAGATAAAATCACCCAGTGTTTTTCCTTAACTTCGATCAATTTTTTTCAGTGCTTGTAGGGAAAGCTTCCACGATCCAACCACCACAGAGAGCAAGCGAGAGAAACTGAGTCAAAGAGTGAGAAATAGAGAGAGAGGTAGCTGTGTGATAGTGGGTTGCGAGACACAGAGAGATGCAAGAGAGAGAGAGAGAGAGAGAGAGAGAGCTGAGTCTGCAAGCTACAAGTTTGCAAGAACCAAGAGGCTAGGGATGCTATACGCACCATATGGTGTGGGGTAGCCCCCTCCCCGCCCCCCGCCATGCACCCTCGCCCCCCAGGTACTGGGGTGCGAGGCAAACACCCAATCTGCCCCCCCCCCCCCCCCCCCCCCCCCCC
>QEOY01002127.1:120600-140571 GCA_003123805.1 Juglans sigillata
TATTACAATAATACAAATTAAGAGAAAACAATTACAAAATTACAAACATAAAAGGGACATTATATCAACTTTACCAATAACTGAATCACTACATACAACTGAACTAACTAGTAACTACTAAGTGAGCTGTTAGACATTTACAAATAATTGAATCACTACGCACCCCGCCCCCGGTGTGTAGGGACGGGTAGCCAAGGGTGGAAATACGTAATTAGAATTTAGTGTTACCTGCAGTGAGTCGTGAGATCATAAAATCTGAAACATTAACAATTTAGTGGGAAGATAAATTAGAATTATAAATAAGAAACAAAAATTAAAATTACAAAGAACCATTAGAAATGAAAAAATTACAAACTAAAATCTGACTAACCAAGATGAGACATTGAGAATATATCATTTCAATTTTGGTCCTTGGGGTTAGGATTAGGATTAAGGCTTGAGCTACGCATATGATAGTAAGATTATAAAAATAATTAGATACCAAAAATTATATAAATACAAAAAATAATTAAGGGACAATACAAATTATACAAACCTATGACAAATGGCAATGGTGGATCGGGCTCCAATATGGTGAAGTCATACTACAGCAGAAGTAGACGTCATCTCAAGTATTGCTACAACCTACAACAATTAAATTTGAAATTAATACCGATTAAATAAATATAAATAAAATAAATCAAAATAATAAAATGAAATCAACGATTACCAGATCTTGGCTGATCACCACACTCCTCCTCACTGACCTCCTTAAAGTCAAGAACATCCAAAAAATGAGTTTTCATCCATTTGATATAATTCAGCGTGCAAATCAATGCCTCCACAGTGATAGAAGACAAAGAACTCCGGAATGGATCTAATATGCGTCATTAGGAACTAAAGGTCGACTCTAAGACAACAGTGCTAATAGGGATGACCAAAGTACTACGAGCTCTCTCTTCAAGGACAGTATATTTCACGGCATTGGTCTTCCACCATGCTAATATATCAAATTTTGTCGTATATGGGAGAAGATCCCCTACCAAATATCGGTCTACCTCCGACTTTGCCTCTATAGATTGACAGACTAGTAGGGAATTCTGTGAGAGACTCTCACCCCATGCCAACCTACGCTTCTTCCCCACCTCCGCTTCTAAAGGAGGCAGTGGGTTAGGTGCAGGTGTAGGTGTAGCTGCAGCTGCATTACCACCTCTGATCACGGTAAACTCATCAAACAATTTATCAAGGGTTTCTCTAACCATTGTCTCAATAAGCTCAACCTATGTGGCCTGTGCTAAAGTCTCAAACCATATATCATGCCATCAATATTCATCTAGGGTCAAGAGTAACAACCACATATAATAAAATATTTAGCTTATTCAAATCTCCTAATACTTGTCATATTTGACATTCATCATCAAAGCCATCTCCCGCATCCTAATACGGTCACCCCTACATATTTTATCCAATTTTTCTTATTAAATTCAAAATATGTGCAGCACATCTAATATGTAAACAATCACCATCCAAGATTGTCTTATTTACCTCTCTAAGATAGGTCTTAAGATATCCCAATGCGACATCGTTAGACGAGACATTAACAATAGTAACTGTCAAAACCCATGTCAACCTCTACTCCTTTATTGCGGCCTCCAAGGCCTTCCCACCCGTCTCACCTTTGTGATTAAAAATTTGACAAAACTTCACAATTTTTTTGTGTAGTGTTCAATCACAATCAATGAAATATATAGCCAAAGACATGTAATTATAATTTTGGACAGATGTCCAAGTATCGGTAGTGAGGCAAACTACTTGACCCGTCAATTGGCCCCGCAACAAATCCTTCTCTTTCTTGTAATGGTTTTTAATATCTTTTGCCACTGTGTGGCGAGAATGAAAATTAAATCTAGGTTCCAAGCAATGAGAATATTCTTGGAAGCCTCTCTCCTCCACAAACTGAAAATGTAGCTTGTTCATGATAACCATATAAGTTAACTTTCTTCTACACTCATCGGGATCATACTTAATATATCTCTTCAACGTTGAACCCCCACTACTCTCATCCGACATTTGTTTTAATCCAATCTCTAGTCTAGATTGACTCTTCTCTTGTAAGGATTTCAATATTGGACTCTTCTTGCATTGTTCTTCTAAGTGAACATTTAACTGTAATGTACCATGTTTCCTATAGTGACATCCATAGAATTTACCAAAATGGTTACACTTTGCTTGGGGGTTATTGGAGTCACCACTCTCTAGTTTGGTAAAATGAGACTAAACTATAGAAATTAGTTTCTTGCTTTATGTGGGCTTGGGAATAGGGCAAGGTTCCGTCTTCGTTGGGTTAGAACTAGAGTCCGTGGGGTTAGTGCCAAGTGAAGGGTTAGGTGTTGGGGTAAGGATAGGAGAGCTATCACTAAAATCTAACGGAGTAGACATTCTCCAAAACGAGCAAAAAAATTGAAATGAAAACAGAACCATGGATTCACATTAAAAAAAAAAAAAAACAACAACAACAACAATTCAATGCACATGTATGATCAGTTGTAAAAAAATTTTGGAATGAAATTTTATTAAATTTTATAAAAGTAGTAAACCCATAGTAAAAAAGTTAAAAAATCTAAAATATTAGTAAATTTCATAAAAGTAGTAAACCAGTGTCAAGGATTCACATAGACACCACAAATTCACAGCACCATCACAAATTCACAAAATGCAATGTATAAAAATCAATGGCAGAAATGTTTAAATTTTGAAATAACATCTATATTTTCTCCTATAGTACTAGAGATGCTATATATTTGAAATGCACATGCATTTACTACACCAAACGTATTTCGGTGTGTATATTAAATTGCACAAGTGATTGCATTCGACCAACCCTAAGTATGATATTATTAATTAATTGTGGCTGAGAAAAAAAAAAGAAAAAGGAAAAAAATTGACATTTTTGGTTGATTAATTTGTGAGGGCAATTGATCATGCTATCATCTCAATTTCCTGTTTTTTTATTAACAAATATATCCGTACTAGAGGTACGTACGTATTATATATGACTTCAAATTTATTAGATTACCTTCGCATTTTCCTCTTAAATATTATATTTGTTTACTACACTAATCTTATGATTATTGTTTTCTTTTTATTTTCTTGATTATTTGGTAGAAGCATTTATAGTACTATATGCATGCATGTCATGATAGAAGTGATGTCTTAAAGCAGATCTTCATTCCATCTAGAATGATCGACAAACACTGTGAGTTAAATATTTATAAATGTTTTCTTTTAGCAATGGAAATGATTATGATCATGCCTTGAATCGATCGATATGATCGACTCGTTAAGAGAAAAAAAAATAAAAGAAAAAATAATTTCTTATTTCCCGATTTCAAGAATAGCACTAAATATTATAACTAGCTATGTGGCAAGGTATATACCCATGAATGATCAATAAAGGCAAACAAACAAGAGCATTTGGCCTCGTTTGTATTCGTAACTCATCTCAACCCACCTCAACTCATCTCATCTCATCATTACAACTTTGTCAAATTCTCACACAAAATATAATAAATAATTCAACTTTTTCAAATGTCAAACAATTTTTTCAAATTTTCACACAAAATATAATAAATAATTCAACTTTTATTCTACTATTCACAAATCATCTTAACCCATTTCAATTCATCTCTGAATCCAAACCACTCTTAAAGATCCTCATTTCTTTATCAATATCAACACTTTAACTTTGTTCTAAATGATGAGAAATTATCTAAACACAACTGTTTGAGGGAAAACCTCATTTCTTTCACCGATATCCTAAAAGGATTCAAAATTAGTTTAGGACTCCAATCTGAAATCTTAAATTAATTTAGGGGTTTCAATCTATACAAAATTACAACATCAAATATTCAAAACACATGCACAATCAAATCTCCACAGCACAGTTTACAAAGACACAATCACATCCTTGAACTCCTCCATTTAATCCCAACTTTCCTCCAATCTCCATAACTCAACAAAAAAAAAAACTTAAAGATTCGGATTCAAGGCTCAAGCTGACTTATCTTTGGCGACGGAGATGCAAACGAACGACAACAAGATAAGCGTAGGACGGATGGATGGACTGTGACGGAAATGAGAGATTGAGAGAGAGACGGAGAGAGAAGTGAGAAGGATTAGGAAAGTAGGGGAGGGGGGAGTCACAGGGGGGCTCCTTTCTCTTAACACCCTAGACCAAAACAACACCGTTTTGTCAAATACAAAACGATGTCATTTTGTGACATGGGGGTTTTTTTTTATATAATTATATATATTATTAATAGAAAAATGTTGTGGACAACCGGGTTTGCATCCTCGCCGCGACCTCGCATCCGACGTGGCAAAAAACCAAAACGATGTTGTCTTCGTTTTGGGTCTTCGAAGGGATCCTCGCCTCCATCCCCATTTCATTTCCCACAAAGCACACTTCACTTCTCCCCCACGCTTCCTTACTTAACAAAAGAACAAAAAAGTTTATACCTTTTTGGCCTCAAATGCATCGAAACGGAACAGTGCACCAGATTCAACCCCTGCCAGAAAAAGCAAAGAAGCATGCAGCAACAGAAGAGAGCAAACAATGCAAAAAAAGTAGCAACAGAGAAAAGACAGAGCTTCAACAGAGCCTTGATCAGAACCAAATCAAACCCAGCCGACATATATCCGCTAACACAATCTCGATTGTTCTCTCCCGCGATACCCCAAAAGAGCTCTCTCTCTCTCTCTCTCTCTCTCTCTCTCTCTACATTCGTTGTCATAATAGAGAGATTGAAAACCAAGAGAGAAAAATCACAGAACGAGTTGCAGATATAAATAGCACCAACAAACACCAATAAAGATTCAGAGGATTAGAAATCTAGGGCCGACATTTTCTTTGCAGATACAAAGTGCCAGGATCGGTTAAAAGTTCTTTCTAGAGAAAAATTGCAGAAACAGTGACACTGACCAACTCGAAGACCAAACAAGAAACAAATGGAGTGAGAGACCCACAACGATAATGAACGCGACCACTCACTCTCTCACCCACGACGACGACAACGACTTAGAGCCAACGGTCTGTCCCACGACGGCGACTGCAACAACCGACGAAAATGGAAGCTCTCGCATGAACGACCCAGCCACAGACCACTTGGAAAAGAGAAGCTCAGGATGGGGAGAGGCGACGAAAATGGAGAGGAGACCCATTTCATTCCCACTTTCTTCACATGTTTCTTTCTTTCTTTCTTTCTTTTTTCTTCTTTTTTTTGAATAATTAAAAAAGCTGATGTGACATATGCCACGTCAGGCGAGGCCACGGCGGGGGCGCAACCCCGGTTGCCCCTAGAAGAACTGTTATTAATAATATATAACATATGCGGGGTGGGGGAAAATCGGAGATGGGTTGAGCCCCTTCTATCCCCCACCTTCCTTGGATTCCATAGATGCAAGCAGGGCCACCTGCCCCTCGCATCTATTGTGCGGATCCCCCGCCTCGCCTAGGCGAGGGTGGGGCGAAAGGGGCTGGGCAGTTGGTGCCCCTACAAAAGGCGTAATACATTTGGGTTTGAGCGAGAGAGAAGAAGGTTTGTACAGACGGGTGAAAATTGTGATATATATAGATATCTATCTATATATATATATATATATATTGGTGAAAACGACGTCATTTTTTTGTGTTAATTCGAGTATCGGTTATTAACCGAGTGTACTTGGAACAGTGTGGTATATCATGGCTAAGTTCCATTTCCGATTTTCAGGTTGCACGGGTCGGGTACTTTCGAGTCGGGTCAGAAATGGAGTAATTTGGCCAACAGCTTTTTTTGTTCAGTCCTATTTAGAAATGTTGATTTTTGCCCATAGTTGGCAATATTATGTGGTATTGGTGGGGATTGTGAAACGCTCAAGTATCAAATATCCTAGGTGACAGTGTTATTCTTTGGTCAATGCCTTTGTGATATGGTGATAAGTTGGGCACCAGGGACAAATAGTATGGTTATGATGAAACTTTTGGCTATAACTTATGGTTGCGAATTTTTTATTTGAGTTATACTATTTAGAAATATGATGTGTAATATGCCACCTTCTATGAGACCCACTTGATTCACATAAAATGTTAAAAAGTATCTCAATAAAATTTGATGGCAGCGATTACTTACTCCGGCTGCCACAATTTGTTCTAGTTCTTTGAGGTCGTGACTTGTTAGGCATAATTGATGGTTTTGAGTCTTGTCCTATCTAATACGAGTCGATGCTTATGGTACCAGAGTAATAAGATGAGATTGTTGAGAAAAAACACCCTAGGTTCTTACCAACAGTGCTACAGACACGTAACAGATAACGAGAAAATAAACATTCAATCAATCGATGATACGACACAAATATTTACATGGTTTGGCAATGTGCCTACATTCATGGAGCTGCAGATAATTTTATTCTAAGAAAAATAGGAACATTTTGGAGCAAAACAATGTCTCTCCCTCACTTTTTCTCTCTCTCACACACAAGGGCTGCCTCTCTCACTTTTTCTCTCTGTTTCACGTTGCTCAAAACTAACTCAAAATACATATAATTACATATATAAAAGCATGTGGCAGAAACCCTAGAACAACATATTTTTGGGCTATTCACTTGAGCGAAGTGTCAAGCAAGGCCAAACTCTCTATTCGATATTCGTTCGAACGGCTTGTCGAACGAGTCTCGAGCAAAGCAAGCAAGCAAGCTCTTTGCTCGAGTTTCGCTCGAGCAACTGTCGAGCAAACTTTATGTTTGACATTTTCTAAACTCACAAATCAGGCTCTACAAACCTAACAAGCTCCCACTTGGAGATTTCAACTCTGTAAATCACAACTCCCATCTCCAAGCTAGAAGAGTAACTGAAATAGTACATGACCTTAGTTCCTCACGTGTAGTACCCTCAGTCGACGCATTTACAGAACAACTCACAAATGCCATTGCATTGAGAATACTTGGTCTTGTATCGACCCTGGCACACATTAGAGAACCAATAGCTAAGGATCCATTCTTTGACTTGAGAGACTGATCCCTCCTGCTACTGCCATCCTGTTCAGTCTTCAGTCGACGTGCCCACATTCTTTGCAGTACCTACTTCCTCCCTAGAAGTCCAGTTAGCTTCTTCACCGCTAACTTCCATCTCGCAAGATTTTACTATAGTTATGTAGTTCACCACCTTCTGTCAGCAAAATATCGTTCTAGGTAGGTGAATATCACTACAAAGGTGTGGTCATCCTGGCAGCCTTGTGAGTAGTAACTGTAGGAGTAGACGACCCTGGATCACCAAACACTCTATCCTCGTCTCTCATACCACTGCTCCACACTATAGTCTTAGGAACCTTCCCCAGGCTTACAGAACTGCAAAACTGACTCTCATTTGCTTCTTCCTCCTCAGATGTGCTTTCCCCTTCCGATTCACGTGACCAAGCCTACTTTGCCACAACTCTGTATTTTCCTGCACATCACTGGATCTAGATTTCAAATACATCTATTCTCTGACCATGAGCCAAGACCATCACACTTCTTGTGACCTTCCACGTACCTCCCGAGAAGACTACTGAATGACCGCTATCTTCAAGTTGTCCCACAGAGATCAGGTTTTTCTTCAACTCGAGAGTGTGTCTAATTTTCTATAAAGTCCACACATTTCTATTTGGGAGTATGATATGCACATCTCTCACTCCCACTGCATCTAGTGCTTCTCTATCAGCCATGTGCACCTTATCAAAATTACCAGCAACATAGTTTTGCATGATTTTTCAGTGTGAAGTGGTATGGAACAAAGCCCCTGAATCCAACACCCAATCATCAACTAGATTGTGCACTACAAGAAATAGACCATCCTTTATTTCTTTAGTCACCATGTTCATAGCGTCATCCTCAATCTTCTTCAAATTCCAGCAGTCTCTTCTGATATTGTCTGTCTTGCCACAATTTCAACAAGTGATTTGCTGCCCAGATCTTGACTTGCTCTTAACCCTATTCTTGGACTCTGACCTGTCATGTCCCCTATCCCGAGTGTCAACATTTAGGGTAGAACCCAAACCCGAAAACTCACCAGAATCTCTTTTGTGCACCTCCTCAGCATGGATCAGATCTTGATGTTGTCATATTTCAACTTCATCTTACTAGCAAAACTACTCACAACCATTATTATGCCCTCCCAACTATTCGACAATGATGCTAGCAAGATTAATACCCGAATCTCATCATCAAACTCAATCTCGACTGACGAAAATTGATTGGCAATAGTGTTGAAATCATTCAAGTGTTAGGAAACGACGTACCTTCTGCCATCTTGAGGTTGAATAGCTTTTTCAATAGATGCACCTTGTTATTCGCCAACAACTTTTCATACATATTTGACAAAGCCTCCATAAGATCCCTGCAGTCTTTTTCTTGATAACGTTAGGTGCAATTGATCTCAACAGATCTCGAGCCCTCGTCAAGGCCTCACGACCAAAAAAGTCAAGTCCCTAGACTCACTGCAAGGTAAGGCCAAATCTCTAGACTTGCTGACCCCCCGTCCAACCAAACCGAGTCCCTAGACTTGTTGTGGGGTCGAGGCCAGGTATCAAATCCCAAGCACTTGTCAAGGCCTTGCGACCAAAGAAGTCAAGTCCCTAGACTCGCCGAACCCACGTCCAACAAAGCGGAGTCCCTAGACTCACGTCGAAGTCGAGTCCCTAAACTCGTTGTGGGGTAAAGCCAAGTCTCTTGATTTGTCGACCCTCTGTCCAACAAAGCCTAGTCTTTAGACTCGCCATGGGGTCTCTGGGCATCAAATCCTAAGCCCTTGTCAAGGCCTTGCGACCAAAGAAGTCGAGTCCCTAGACTCACTGCGGAGTAAGACCAAGTCCCTAGACTCGCCGACCCCCCGTCCAACAAAGTCGAGTTCCTAGACGGACCTCGAAGACCAGTCCCTAGACTAGCTGTGGGGTAAGGCCAAGTCCCTACACTTGCCGACCCCCCGTCCAACAAAACCACGTCTCTAGACTCGTCATGGGTTCAAGCCGGACATCAGATCTTGAGCCCTCGTCCAGGCATCGCGACCAAAGAAGTCAAGTCCCTAAACTCGCTATGGGGTAAGGCCAAGTTCCTAGACTCTCTGACCCCCTGTCCAACAAAGCGGAGTCCTTAGACTCACCTAGAAGTCGAGTCCCTAGACTTGCTGTGGGGTAAAGCCAAGTCTCTTGACTTGTCGACCCCCCGTCCAACAAAGCCTAGTCTTTAGACTCGCCGTGGGGTCCAGGCTGGGCATCAGATCCGGGGCCCTTGTCAAGGCCTCACGACCAAAGAAGTCGAGTCCCTAGACTCGCTGCGAGGTAAGACCAAATCCCTAGACTCTTCGATCCCCTGTCCAACAAAGTCAAGTCCCTAGACTCATCTCGAAGTCAAGTCCCTAGACTCACTGTAGGGTAAGGCCAAGTCTCTTGACTTGCCGACCCCCTGTCCAACAAAACTGAGTCTTTAGACTCGTCGTGGAGTCCAAGCCAAACATCAGATCTCGTGCCCTCGTCAAGGCCTCACAACCAAAGAAGTCGAGTCCCTAGACTCATTGTGGGGTAAGGCTAAGTTCCTAGACTCTCCGAGCCCCTTTCCAATAATGTCGAGTCCCTAAACTCGTCTTGAAATCGAGTCCCTAGACTCGCTGTAGGGTAAGGCCAAGTCTCTTGACTTGTTGACCCCCCCGTCCAACAAAATCGAGTCCCTAGACTTGTCTCGAAGTCGAGTCCCTGGACTCGCTGCGGGGTAAGGCCAAGTCTTTTGACTTGTCGAGTCACCCATCCAACAAAGCCGAGTCTCTAGACTCGTCGTGGGGTCCAAGTCGGGGATCAAAACCTGAGCCCTCTTCAAGGCCTCGCGACTAAAGAAGTCGAGTCTCTAGGTTCGTTGCGGGATAAGGCCAAGTCCCTTGACTTGTGAAACACCCATCCAACAAAGCCGAGCGCTTTGGTCCGCTATTAGGTTGAGCCGCAAGATTCATTGTAAAGTCAAAAAGCAATAAGTGAGGCACAAGCAGTCTTGAGAAACATATTTTCATTTCATTTCATCAACAATATACAACCTGTATAGAACAGAAAAAAAAAGGGTGTTATACAAAGGTCTTACAAAGCAAAATAGCCCGAGCCTATCACTAGGGATGAGGAGGCGGAGGAGCACCCGCGGGATGGAGGATACCCTGGCTTCCTGAAATTCTTGACATAAGCTTGTGCTTGGGCGTTCGGAGGAAGGGAGGCCAAGGACAAATTGTGTAGGTCCAGCCCGGGATTCTGGAGCAAGTGCTCGTGTATCTGTTCAAAATCCTCCTGGTAGCCGTAAGACCAGGCCATGTCCCAGATAGTGTTGGCCTTCGCGATCCGGGATCTGATTTCCCCAAAATGCTGGGCAACGTCGTCCAATTGAGACTTCAAACCAGCAATCTCGATGTCGTGGACTAAGAGGTCAATGTTCCTTTGCGTCCCCATGCGTGAGAGTTCACCAATGCGTTCCTTCACCTTACGCAGTTGCTCCCTTAAGTGTTAGGCCTCCTGGGCGAGTTTGAAGTGCTTGGACAACAGCTTCGAGTGCTATCGGCGACCAAGGCCTAACCCCGCTCAGACTCCTTCAACTTCTCCCTAGCAGACTCTAGCTCCGCCTCGCAGGTGACCAAATTCCGCTCGGCCTCAACACAGGCCTCTTCAAGGCGATCCTTCGATGACGACCATGGGCGGATGTTTTCCTCAGTCGCGTAGTAAGCATTTCAGAATCTTCTTCTTCTGCTTATGCCTCGCGATGACCATCTCCAATAGCTGGTTCTGCTCCTTCATGTACTCCACCTAGTTGATCAGCCCTCTGCGCTCGGTCTTGAGCTCCTTGATCTTTTGGGCCGCCTGCTTCATCTTGAAGTACTCGAAGCGGCCCAATGTCCCGAGCTCCCAATTGGCCTCCTCCAGCTCTCCCAACTCCTCCCCGATCATCGCAACCAACTAATCTGCAGCCTACAATGAAGAGAACAATTACAGTCATCAAGGTAAGGGGCCGAGAGGGCTCAACGAAATAAACAGAGTAAGGGAAAGCCTACTTGGGTAGCAGCATCTGGGCCGACCGCTCCATGGCCGCAGCTCGGGCCTTATCCAGGCTCGAGGTCGGAGCCTGCCCCTCTCGAGCTTGGCAAAAAAAGTCTAGGAGCGACCTCCACTCTAGCTACATGGTCCAAACGCGACTGGGGACAGAGCCTAGGAGTCATCGCTTAACTCCATGATGAAGGGGGTCCCTCATGATCAGCCCCGCTCGACTCAGCGAAGGAAGGCGGGGGGAGCAACCCTAGTGTTGGGAGACGGACCCGACGACCTCCTCTGGGTTCCCGGTCGCGACAGAAAGGACGTCTTCCCATCCTCATCCCTCTTCTTCTTCTTCTCCTTCTTCTTCTTCTTCTGCTTGGAAGAAGAACTGGAGATCCCCCCGAGCCAAGTCCTCTCCTCCCCTTGCTCCTTCGCTCATGGCCCTATAGGGGCTCTGCTCTTCTTCTCAGTGCCCTATCTCCGAGGACTGCATGGACTATCTCCTCCCCCAGAGTGTCTTCAAAGGACATAAACAACTTGAACGTGCTGGGCCCCTGGGGGGGGGGGGGGGGATGAGCAAAGGAGCTAAAGAAAGCCACTTGGAGGTCGCACTTGTCCACCTCTTTCTTGGAAGGGAACAGTTGGTTAGGGAAAGACCCAGTAGAAGCAGGATGGGGGAATGTCGAAAATGAAGAAGGCATGGTAGTGGAGCGTGGATCGGTTGGGAATATTGTCCTCCCCCATGTTAAGGGACCGAAATCTCCGAGCACACTAGTTGCTGCTGGCCCTGTCCACAGGTGGCCTCGGCATAGCTACCCGACTCCCCGGCACAACCACTGGAATAAGAGGAACCCTCGGCCTCACTACTTGGTTTCTCCCGAGGAGGATCGTGACCCACCTTCGGTCGTTTCACCTTGCCGCTAGAAAAGCTTGAGGCATGCTTTCGGCCCCAAAGGGAGGGAACCTCGCCCAAGAAGTCCCTACTGATTGCGTGTGAGCGATCAGGCATGGACAAATAGTCCTAAATGTTCTCGTCAGAGAGGGCCTGATCGGTCTGCGACTCTTCAGGATGGACACTCACCCAAGCCATCACTGTCTCTCTAGACAGGCCTCCTCCTTACAATTCAATGTGAGTCCTAGACTCTCCGTGGAAGGGAGGAACCCCCAAATCGCCTGGATAGGATACGCCTTGTGGGCTGCCTCCCCCTTAGGGTATTCCTAGTCCGAGTGAGGCAATCTTCAGGCCAAGAGTCCGAGCTTGGAAACTACATATGCTCCCCAACTGACAATTAATGCGGTACACCGACAAGGACTCCCAAACCGTCAAGTTAGGATACTCCTTAGCAGTCCCACTAAAGGCCATCTGGAAGATGACGTAGCTGGACACCAAGAGTCGCCAAACATTGGGATGGAGCTGGGCCGGGGCCAGCCCGAGGTAGTTGAGAACCTCGCGAATGGGACTACAGAATGGTAGGTGAAGGCCGTTGGCAAACATCAAGGGGAAAAGGGACACTCATGACGTCATGCCGTTAAGATTCACCACGTGCTCGCTCCCTCAGGGAATCTCCAAGACTATGGATAGGGGAATGTTTTATTTGGCACAAAATGCCCTGAGGTCCGCGCCCGCGCCAGAGACTAACGAAATCCAACGTTTTCCCACAAAATATGGTGCAACAGAGTCAACCTTGGGTGCCATAGTGGTGGCGAGAAGTAAAGAGAAGAAAACAGCGGAGGCAATAAGCTAAAAGAAGACGGAGATGGCTACAGAGGAGGAGCAAAAGGCCTGGGAAGGAAAGTAAGGCACGACAACAGGGGACAAAGATGGGGAAATGGCAAGAACTCGAGAAACGAAAGGAATAAATGGAGGAAGAGGAAGGAGAAGTGGGCTTTATATAGCAAAGGAAGGTTGGACGAAGTCGCCTTGGATCCCAACAACCGAGGTGACGACACGGATGACAGCTGTTGTGTCAAGCGTGTGGGGGGACACGGACCAATAAGGTCCTAGGACATGGAGAGAAAGGCAGTCGGCACGTCCAATCAGCTGTCGGGAGACGAAACGACCACGAGAAACAAGGAGAGGCATTCATTAAACAGACAAGTGGCCTCGGGAACCTAAATCTACGAGAGCCGAACGGATGACCTCGAAAACTCAACTGACAGATGGCTCATTAAAGACAGAAGATGGAAGAGTAACGGGGGTCGACGAGACACACTTATCAAATGGACGAGTGGCCTCGGGAACTCGAATCGATAGGAGGTGTTTTGAATTCCGACCACATTTATGGGAGGTGTTTTGAATTTCGACCACATTTCTGTGATAGAAATTCGCGAGGTACTGTGAGGGGACCCCTCTTAGAGAAGGGCACAGGCCCAAAGAGATCAAGCTATGGAGACCCTAGGCCTTTGAAGCGAAAACCCAAAGTAGGCTAGAAGCCTAGACCTGGAGACCACGTACCGAGCCCACGACCATAAGCCTATCTGAAAAGGCTTTGGTACGGAGCTCGGCTACGTCAAGAATCCCACCTCGTGACTCAGTAACCTACCGAGCCCTACCATAAGGTACAGTGCAAACTACCACCGCTGGATGCAGGCGGCTGGGCATGTCCGATAGTTGGCACGTCATACCCGAGACACGTTACATTCAATGCGTGTCAGGGTACTCAGGACGCAACGATTTGCTGTCGAAGGTACGTAGGATGACTCGATCATGATCTGACACCCTGCCACGACAGAACGGTGGCAACAAGTCTGACCGAGCACAACCTGACACGCCACGATCTTTCTTGGTAGTCTGAGCTGCGACCTGACACACTGTCACGATAGGATGGAGCGGTAGCAGGTCTGATCCAAGTACGACCTGGCACACCACAATCTCCCTCAGCAGTCAGGTCCCAAACCAAGTATAAATAACAGCCATCCCTCCCACGGGAAGGCTCTCTGAACCTTTTACTATTCTTCCAGTTTACTCAGCTCTCTCTTCATCACCCATGTATTCTCTACTGACTTTGGCATCGGATTGACCTCTGACGTCACCAAAGCTTCTTCCCTCTCTTAGCTGCAAGTCCCATGAGTTTGGTTGGAGCTGCTTGGGCTGCAAAACAAGACATCAACACTTCGTATACATCACATAGTGAATTATGTATAAGAAAAATCTATTTATCATTTTTTTTTACATATTCCTCTCAATTTTTCTTGATGTGACTTGCGCCATAAGTGAAATATAATAAAGGGTGCTACAGTCTCATGGGTTTGCCCCTTCAAACTTATCACTAGTGCAAATTGTACTTTTTATTTTATTTTATTTTTCTTTCAAATATTTTTTAAAAATAAAAATATACCACTTCACTAATAGTCACTTCTCTAACCATTAAAAAAATTAAAAAATAAAATAAAATACCCGAGCGGTAACTTTGATGGGGCAAACTCATGGAGCTAATTATCATTTTTTCATAATAAATAGTTACCAATCATTTAATACAATATCATAAGATAATAAGAAATGATGGTAAAATATGATAAGTAGCATTAGTCTCATGTATAAACTTGACTAAACAATTATAATAATATTTTTTTTATTAAACATATCCAACTGTCATATTTTTAAAATCTAATGATCATATTAATTATTTTATTTAAAAGCCTTTTTATTTACAGTAATTTTTTTTAACTTTAATTTTTAAATTAGAATAATTTATATCTAATAATGATTTTTATCTAACCATCTTTCTGATTTAACGGTACTTGTGTTGCGAAATTTTTGCTAGACGTTTTATCGGAATAGCAGAACATGAACGCCCGAAGAAAATAAATACAGGCCCGTTTGGATATATAAGTATTTTCAATTCATCTCATCTCATCTTATTATTATAATTTTTTTAAAATTTTATATAAAATATAATAAATAATTTAATTTTTTTAAATCTAAAAAAAAATAATAATATTAAAAAATAATATTCTAATAATAATTTATTCAATTCGTCTAACATTATCTCATTTCTAAATATTCAAACCAACCCTAATATACTCATTTAGCTGAATATGTTGGATATCGTGAACAAAAACAAAATCATTTAGCCGAAGTTTGCACAATCTAATGTGGGAGAGATTTCAAGAAAAAAAAAAAAAAAATTGAATAAATTTTTTTCTTTTTTCTTTTAACCAAACTCTTATAACTTTTGCAATAACATTTATAAACTCGAAAATCAATTCTGATGTTCTCAATGTACTATTCCCCACTTTTCAGGAAAAAAATATTCATAATTTTTATTTTCCCAGTTTTTTATTTTTTTTTAAAGATATTTTTGTTTCTTCCAGAAGTCGTTCTTGTTCATACAGTCAAAATTTTGCAATGCAGCGCCAACTTGTTCTAAATAATTCTCCCACGTGATTCACGTTCCATGGGAAGCATTGAGCCAGCCAGAGCCAATTAATCCCTTTTGTCCCACTCACCTTGTTGTATAAATGAATAGGACTGGACCATCACAAGTCTTGCTTGGTCAACCAACTTTGTCTTATAACTTTAAATGATTGTCTGATTCTTATGTGAAAAATAATATCTTTGGTTGATTTGTATAAAATAGTTACAATTTCACTTATTTTGATGAAAATAATGAATTATATAACTTTTAAATTTTGCAATAATATCACAAATTCTCAGTTTTATATATTTTTTTATTCTTTTAAGTATTTAGATTATGAGGAATTTAATGGATCATTTAGATAGTGAAATGATATGAAAAATTTTATATTTTAAAATTAATACATGTTCTATAAATGAAAAATTTTACTCCTCATCCCCACACACTACACACTATACATAATTTTTTTATTTTTTATTTTTTTCTCTACCAAATATGTAATGTATGGATGATGAGTAGAAGAACTCAATTAGTTTAAGAAGAATAAAATAAAATAAATAAAAATGAGTATGGTGTGTGATGTATGGTGAGTTGCAAATCTCTCTATAAATTAAAAGAGAGTTTACAGTGAAAATCATTAAATTGAATTAAAAGGTCTTTTACAAAAAATTTACTTTCATACATTACATAGAAAACATGGCTAGGCTTATGTCACTCTTCCCTTGGACCATGTATATCCTGACACTTCTTGCTCATTTTGTTCCTGAGAGGGGAAGGGACATACGTAAAAATAAAATAAGTCGAATACTCAGTAAGCATTACTTTATACTGTAAAAATATACTAACATAGATTTTTATTCATTCATTTGACCTTCATCTATATATTTTACATAAAATATTCACTTCCTTTAGAAGCATTACAAGGTGAGGTTTTTCTTTAAAAAACTTTTCATTTTTTATAAAACATTTCCCACACATTGTACATTCATTTATAAAGAAACTAAATCATTCATACATTCATTTACTCTTTTCATTTTTCTTCGGGTAGATACACACTATTACTCCCTATGTGTTGGGATTATTAGTTTTTTGGACCTGGATTTTGTCTGTGGCCACATGTTGGGAATCTCTTTCTGTCAGGAGCAGCACTGAGTGCACTACCGGTATTACTTACTTGGCATTGCAATTTGCCTAGTCCATTAGTACCATCATTCATTCATTCAGTCATAGTCGTTACGTATTTTCATATATTAAACATTCATTCATTTCCTTTCATTCCTTTCAGTCCCTTTCTTTTCATTTCTTTCATTCATTAGTCCATTTCATTTCATAAGCATCATTTAAAAACATAACTATAAACATTATCATTTAAACATCATTTCATAGTATCCATTAAACATTCCTTTCATAGCATTATTTAAATACACTTTCATTGAGTCATTTATATACACTTTCATATTATCAATTAAATACTAGTTCTTAGCATCAAACATAAACTTTAACAATTTATTTTATGAAAAATAAAGACAATAGCTACATCATATAACATCTATTCACATGCATACAATTATGTTTTTGGTGCATAAATAGGGGCTACCAAAGAAGGCTTTTACATACATACATTTAAACATTAATATTTAACATACTTTCATAAAACACCATTTCTTTTCATTTCATAATGCATCATAAAGATAAACATTCATTTTCATTTTCAAATCAAAATGTATGAACATAATATTTACTTGGATTCTATGCTATTTATATTTCATGCAGTTCATTCATGTGCGTGTCAGATGACAACTTACATGGATATATAACTTTACTCTATTCACTTTTCAAGCGTATATTTAACTTAAACTTAGAATTTACATAATACTACTATTTACTTAAATTTCATTCGCTTAGACATACTCTATTATCTAAGTCCATCATCTGTACTTTCCTTTATCACTCTTCTCTAAATTTTCAAACTCATAGCTTGGGACTCACTTGAGGTCACATTCCCAATACATAGCATTCTACTTAAAGTCCTTATCAAGGGTAGAACAAAAAAATCTGGTTTGGGGGCCAAATACTAATTTTTATATAGTTTTCTTTATAAAAATACATTTCAAAGCTTAATTTTTATCAAATTTTGAAAATCTTGGGGCCAAGCCTCTTAGTAGTTCCACCCCTGTTCCTTATCTTTTAAAGTGAACCTCCTTATTTCACTTTAAAAGTTATGACAAACTATCACCTTCATCACACTTTTCTTACCTAACCATCCATACTGATGCATAACTTGAACCAACCAAGTTATACAACTCAACTCTAATCAATACATACATATCTTCCTCCATTTACACATAATCTAATCAACATTTCTTTACAATCCAAACCAAGCATAATACATAATTTTAAACCAACCCTGAGGCTTAAACATCATGCACTCATGTTTAGAACATACTATCTATTATATATGGTAAACTGTCCGACATATGCGTCAAACTAAGTTACACATGTACTCTACCATTTTATCACCTAAGATCAATATATAGTCTACCCAAACACCCACTTGCTTTTACAAGCTTCCTACCAACTAATACAATCTCAACCAAGATAACACTTCACACAACACATTCAACTACATAACTTATTCATATGACATACGCAACATACAACCACATCGCCAATTGCACAACATCCCATCACGTCACATAGTTTACAACTACCTTTCAAATTGCACAACGATCTTGTCACTTCACAAAGTACAACCACATTAGAACTTCACATTAATCCCAATCACTTTACAGCATACAGCCATATCACAACTATATCACACACTGCACAATAATCCCGTCACTTCACACTACACACAACCACATCACAATTACACTACAACACCATCATTTCACACTACTTACATCCACATCACAAATTACTCTGTTCATAGTTCACAACACAACATATTCATAATACACAGTATTCCAACGCTTCACATCATACCACCAATTACGACTATACAATCTCAATTTCACAAACATAGTAAATTATTGAGGTAAAGAGACAAAAATTATATTATGATTAAGGGCTGAAATCACTATGTGCCGCTTGATGTTCGGTGGTCACTGTCGTGACTATGAGTTATGGGGGCCTTGATTGGGTCTCACGGTAGAAGGTTCACGACGAGGGATAAGAGACAACGGTGGCATTGTCAGCTTGTGATGCTAGAGAGAGGAGGAGGCCACCCGTGGTTGGTGAGATACGGAGGGGCTGTTAGAGAGAGACATTGAGAGAGAGAAGAGAGAGATCTAAGAGAGGGATAAGAGGGGGTGGCCGTGGCGAGACTCGGTGGCAAAGGTGGTTGGTGGTGAGGCTTACTAAATCTTATACAGCTAAAGAAGATAAAAGAGACTTTAATAAGAGAGAAGAAATTATAAACATATCCATAAATCTAAAGACATTACACTCTTGTTCTAATCTCAACATAATCTCACGTTTCTTTGATGTGAACAGTTTAGTGTTATTTTTATTTTATTTTAAGAAATTTATTGGTTTATTTCTTTTAAATATTAGGGTTTCTTAGTTTACGAATTTTAATTTTTAATTTTTTAATTTTAATTTTAAGTTTATTTTCTCTCTATAAAAATTCAATGATTTTTATGTACTTTCAATCTTTTAGTTTTTGTTTCTTTTTTAAATTTTTATTGATTTTTTCTTCTCATGTTATTTTAAGAATTTTAATATTTTATACAAGTGGTATATACATTACATATCAAATAGAAAATTGTACTTATCATCCCTTACACCATACATTAACATGTGATTTATCAATTTAGTCATTCTATTTAAACACACACATATTAATGTAGGGGTGGGCTCCGACTCCGACGGAGTTGGAGTTGTCATTTCCGACCTCCGACTCCGACCGGATTCGGAGCCAAAACTTTCCTCCGACTCCGACTCCGAACGTAGTCGGAGTCCGATTCCGATCGGAGGTCGGAGCTCCGACCTCCGATCGGAGCTCCGAACGGAGGTCGGAGCTCCGAATTCCGATCGGATCTCCGACTGGAGTTCGGAGGGAGTTCCGAACGGAGGTCGGAGCTCCGACTCCGAACTCAATTTCAGAATTTTTTTTTATTATTATTATTTAAATTTTGTTGTTCAATTTCGTTTCAGATAGTGGGCAACATATATATATTTTTTTAAAAGTTAACCATCTACAAATATTTAGTTTATTCAAGAGTTTTCAATAATTTAAATATTCGTTCTAATTTTGTTACTGAATTTTGATTATATCTTTAATTTGTTTTATGTCCGCCTGAAATTTAGCATTAAAAGTGCTCATGACTCATGAGTTGAAAATTACACAAATTTAAAATTTTATAGAAAAGAATGATGGTACGAATTTGTATAATTCGATTAATTTCAGTTGGATAATAAATTATAAACTTTTGAGAGATGATGGATAAGTACTAATAGAAATTATAGAATAAAGAGTACTTATCCCACGTATTTGCTCGGGATATAAGTACATAAATATAACTATATAAATAGTTTAAAAAGTAAATAACATGTATGATGCA
>QEOY01002127.1:142088-181591 GCA_003123805.1 Juglans sigillata
CCAAAAAACACCTCAATCAAAGGTTTTACTGCATAAAGCCACAAGTGGAAAATGGAACATAATAATTTCAGTCTCATATTTATTAACCTGAGGTCAAGAAGGCGTTTTTCTTGGCTGAAGGAGGACCCCACAACATTCGGATGTGCATTGGGATTGTCCATGTTGAGGCGGTCGGTGAAGATCTCCTCTACTGGCTACATGGGAAAGGGAGCACACATTGGTAGCTCTTGCCAAAAAAGGCATACAGCTTCTTGCAAAATGGTGGAATGAGTGAAACCAGGAGTTTGGGAGGGAAGAGGCGGTGTGTAACCCTAGTCGTGTGGTAATGTGGTGGGGACTCATATAGAGTATTTGTGGACAAAAAGCAATGGATTTGGCCTTCTACAACCAAGGAAAAAAAGAAAAAATATAATAAAAGAGAATAGAAAACTGAGGAGGGGAAATGGGTGATCAGGCCAAGAAAAGATGGCAGTGGGCATTGTGGAGGCCATGTGCTTGTGATTTTGGCCTGTAAATTGTTGGGCTTGCTGTAGTTGGGGTGGCAGTTATCCTGGTGGGATGCATGTGGGTGGAATATGGGTGGAACTTTGTTGATTGAGCCTCTAATGACCATAGCATTAAGGAGGGAAAAACATGAAAATTGGGATAAAAATCAAGGGAAAGAAAGAGGGAGGAGAGGGGTGAAGGATAATCTGGATTAAGAGAGGGAGGTGAGTAATTTACATCATTACATTTGTATTTAGGAAATGTTGGTGTCTATGGACCATTGCTAGTATGTATGTGTGGTACGTGTGAGAAGTTTATGGTAGTTAATTGTGCATATGTAATGACTTATGCCATATCATTAGTAGTTCATTACAAATTATAATAATATAAATTGTATTTCCATTTAATTCTTTGTTTAAAAACTTTTATGGGCAATAACATATTGTTTTGATAGGTTGTTGTAAATGATATTTTTAATCACCATATAGGATTTCCAAAATATTTGCTAAAATTACATTTATAATTAGAAGAATATATATGATATTCGTAACTATTTATTCTTCTATGATTACTCTTTCTTTGTCATTTGTAATTATGCACTTAAGTTAAAGAATAAGCATGTATTCAAATAGCTTTTCCTCCTTAATATATAAGTATACTCTGATACCCATCAGGCTGCAGCATTGTAGTCAAAGAGTGTGCATGGGATGAGCTGTGGGTTCAGACATCCTAGGATTGATGCCATTCTAGGAGTTCTGTTGGATTACTTGATATAGTTTTGGTGGGTGGGGTCTCGTGTATCTTGAGTTTACTCCCCAAGGGTGTGTTGAAGGGTCTTGCCTCAACAAGGTTTCAAGCAATAAAAAAAGTATCCTCTAACTATCTATTCTCTCTAAGATGTGATGTTTCCTGAGATATTGGATCTCAATGGAGATTTTCTATATAATGAGAATGGTGCATAGGTTTTACTTTTCACAAAAAAAAAAAGAAGAAGAGAATAGTGTATAGTTTTGGCCATGGACCTTAATGCCATATTCTTTCTTTATTTTGTTAATTTGTGAACCTTAATGCTTGCAAAGGTAGAACTCCGCCTACTCAAGGTAGAGTTAATTTAATTGTTTCCGCATGGAAATTGTGTCAGTAAGGTATTGACAGCATCGCTTTTATTAATTGCTTGTGATTGGGGAAGTCCGTGAAAGGCATTGTAGCATGCATTGATTTTTTTCTAGGTAAAAATAACTTTATTAATGAGAATGAAATAGACATTGCTCATACACAGAGAGTATACAAAAGAAAACACCTACTACATTCTATGAACCAGGAAAAGAAACAAGACAATCATGAGCACTAGTTCCATCAACTACAATAGCAGAAAACCAAAGCGGTAAAGTGTGCACAAAAAGCCTTTAAAGTTCCTTCAAAGTGCGCTCCCTATATTCAAAGCATCTGTCATTCCTTTCCTGCCAAATACACCGCATAAGACACAAATGAATCATTCTCCAAACTGCAGCCACCAGGGCAACCTTGAAGACCATTCCAGCATGCTAGGAGATCCACCACCCTCCCCGGCATCACCGATGCAATACTTGATCTATTGAAGATCTCATCCCAAAGCGCCCTAGCCACCTCACAATACAATAATAAATCAGTCACCATTCTTCTTACACATGTAGCACCATGCAGAATTGCAGAGTTGTCCACAGTTAGGTCCAGCCATTTCACCTCTTAAAGTCCTTGGAGTTGGTTCATAGTTCTATAATAAGTTCTCATTTTTTTTTTATAAGTAATCAAGAAGTTTTATTTATAATAATTGGCAAAGCCCAAGTACACAGGAAGTATACATGAGAAATACCTATCTATAATGTACATTGAAAGAAGAAAATCATGGACATTAAGTCCATTACAAACAATAGCCCCCACCCAAGAAAACAATGCTTTAAAGAAAAAAACTTTCAACTCCTCCATTGTTCTCTCTTGGTTTTCAAAGCTTCTATCATTTCGCTCCCGCCAAATACTCCAACACATATATATAGGGTCCATTTTCCATATTGCTGCAACTTCTGTATTTCCTCGAAGGCCTCTCCAACATGCTAGAAAGTCCAACAATCTGCCGGGCATAATCCATGATAAACCAAGTCCTGTAAAAAAATCATTCCAAAGAGTCATAGCCACCTCGCAATGTTGAAACAAATGATCAACAGATTCGCTATCTTTCTTGCACATATAACACCAGTCTAATACCATTCGTCTCCTGAGATTATTCGTGGTGAGAATTTTGTCCAAAGCTGCTGTCCAAACAAAAAAAGCTGCTTTTGAAGGAGCTTTGGTCTGTATAATGAGTTCTCATGCATCACTTAAATGGCTGTTTGTTATTTTTTGTGACTTCTTAGTAGAGACCGGTGACTTTGTATTGATTTTGCAAACGTGTATATGGATTGTAGATATGAAATTTAGTTCTCTTGATGTATGCTTCCTGATTTTTTCAATTGTGCCTTGGATGCCTTTTTTGTGATATTTTTCTATGTTGTTTGCTCGTTCAAGATGTCAATTCTTTTTCATTTCGTCTGTGTTCTGCAGGTCATATGACCTCCAGCTTGAAAACTCAGAACAATTCTAGTGTGTAATCAAATGTTTTTTGGTCTAAGAACTTCTCTTAGATTGAAAATGTCTTTTATGGGGTAAGAAGTGGGGGCGAAATGGTTTTACATTCCAGATATTTAAAGACATGGAGGAGACAAGAGATGATGCAGGGCCAGCAGAGCAAGGGACTTCAAATGCTTCATGGTGGCCTTCAGATTTCGTGGAAAATTTTGGATCTGTTTCTTTGGGGTCTCAAGGAGAGACCTTAGGTAATAAAGAATCCCCTAGAAGTTCTGAGGAAGATCGGTTAACGCCTCAAAGAGCATCTCAAATTCTCTGGCGCACTGGAATGCTTTCTGAAAAGATTCCAAATGGCTTCTATTCTGTCATTCCGGTGAGTTTGAAGCCTAACCAAGAGGTCCATGCTTCAATTCTCCTTGCCCGCACAACTTTTTACTCATAAAAGAAAATGTTTCTCCTATATATAATCATTTTTTTTCTTGTTCTTGCTATAAACCTTAGATGCTAGAAGTTGTTCTTTCTTGCTTTTAGTTTTGCTGATTTCGGATTGTTGTGCTGCATGAAGGGGCTGTTAATATTTTGAAATTGGAGTTATTCTGGTTGCTTCATAATCGATCTTATTTTGATAATGAAAATATATTTGATTGATTTTTTTTACCTCTCATATGTGCTCTTGTTTCTTGTTGTTGTGCAAATCTACTAGAATCCCGTGCTTGAACAGGTAAATGTACTTGACATCCTATCCTTGTTGCAAATAGAGTATTTCCATGCTTATTTTTTTTAAATATAGGATGTGATGCAAAAGCTGGACTAATTCAATTATTCTTGAGTCAGATTCTTTGAGTTTGCATTAGTTCCCAAGTTTAAATATACAAGTGACTGTGCAATTTCTATATTAAGTGGTAAAAATGGAGACTTTGACCTTAGTTGAGAGATGGAGAATATCCTACTTTCGCTCTAGCTTCAGTCTCTTACATGTATCTATTTCAAAGAGCATATTTTGGAAATGCATTTCTCTTTGTTGGGTTTGGGTAGATAAGGTTATGTGGGTCTTACAAGTTCAACACGGGATGAGGAGTAGGAACACTGAGGTTATGGCTTGTAGGAGTTATATCATATGCTAAACTATATTTGCTTGATGAAAAACTTGTAATTAGTAAATGAGTTGCATTGCAAGCGAGTAAATTAGGGTGAGAACAGTGCTAGAAACCAGACCTACCTAAAATTTCAATCGAAAATCAATTGATATGGGTTGGTTTATGATGGTTCTATGGGTGGTAGGTGGTTTTGGATTCGAAAAACCAACCTTGTTGATTTAGGGCTCGTTTGGGGAGTGAGATGAGATTAAAATTTAGTGAATAGTAGTGAGATAATTTGTAAATAGCAGTGAGAGTTTTTGGCTAACGAGAGTACCTCAACACTCTCACTACTATTCTTTCTTTTATTATTACTTTTCACTTATTTTTTTGATAAGTTTCATGACTTTTCACCTACTATTCAATATTCTATTCTTACTTTTTCATTACTTTTTTACTACTTTTCACAAACATTCTCAACACTTGTCAGGTATTCTCACTACCCAAACCCAGCCTGAGTTGAGTATTTTTTGGATTGTGGGAAAGGAGAGAAAAAATTGAATAAAAAATATTATAAAGTTAAAATATTATTAGAATATAGTTTTATAATATTATTTTTGTTTAGGGATTTGAAAAAGTTGAATTGTTTTTTATTTTTTGTTTGAAAGTTTGGGAAAATTGTAATGATTAGTTTGAAAAAGTTGTAATGATTAGTTTTAAAATGTTTGTATTTGAATTATGTTTGGGAAGGAGATGAGATGAGATGATATGAGAATTTTGGGATGAGATCTATTTCCAAACAATTTAGTTGTCAATGTTGGCTGTTAGTGGTCCGATCATAGCTGACCACCTGAATTCGGAACTTGTTGGTTTTCAACGAGGTTTTATTGGGTAAATGGTTGTGGAGATACCACGAAGAGAGGGGAGCTTTATGGAGGGTGATCATAGAGTTAAAATATGGTGGATTGTAGGGAGGATGGTGCTCGAATTAGGTGAGCAGGTCACATGGGGTGGGGCTTTGGAAATACATAAGAAGAGGCTGGACCAATCTTCATCGATACACACGTTTTGCGGTTGGGGATGGTTCTAGAATTAAATTATGGAACGACCTATGGTGTGGAGATTGAATCCTCAAAGAAGCCTACCCAACACTATACGGCATCACCCGAAGACAAGAGGCTTCAATAGCGGAGCTCATGAATCTCTCTCTAGTGGCTCTCCTCAATAGAATATCACTTTTCTTAGAGCTACCCAAAAGATTGGGAAATTGATACATTTACAGATTTCTTCAATCTTGTGTATAATTGTAGAGTCATTAGAGGAACGGATAAGATTATGTGGTCAGAGTCCAGGAAAGGGGAGTTTTACTATACAGTTGTACTATAAGACGTTGTAGACGTTGTTTTTGAGGTCGCTGTTTGAGGGTTGTCATCAAGTGGCTGTGTATCTTCATTTTCGTTTTCAGAAGTTTGTAAATTAAGATCCCTTTCCCCTTTGCGTTACTGTTTTCTCACATTCAAGTATTGTGGCTACTATTTTTGCTTTTTATTTAATTCTGTTACCCATGAAAAAAGATTTAATCATTTTATCCCTACTTAAATCATAATAACATCCTCAACAGAGGGTTAGAGGACTATACTAGAGTTGATTTCTATGACTTAAACTTATCCGACTTATTTATTCATTTTCAATGAGAGCTGACTTGTAAATCCTCACATGTATTAATTTTCTCCAGCAATAATCTGTCTTCACTTGCACAGGTGGGACTAGTGCTTGGTGAAGACCCTTTAATATAATCTTTGAACCCCACCTTTGTATGTCGACTTATGTTTTCTCAAACTTGTAATTGTGCCTATTCTGTGCATCCATTGATGTTGGCTGCTTTTCAGGAAGAGTCAGTGTTACATTTGTCCGATTTGGCTGGTTTTCCACTGAAGACTAGTCTCAAACCATGATTTAAATTTATTGTATAAAACTATGTACAGGAGAAAAGGCTGAAGGAGCTTTTTGATGCTATTCCTACTCTGGATGAGCTTCATGCTTTGGGAGGAGAGGGTTTCAAAGCTGATATCATTCTTGTAGATAGCGAGAAAGATAAAAAGCTATCTATGCTGAAGCAGCTGATTGCGGCACTGGTGAAAGGACTGAGCTCAAATCCTCATGCAATGATAAAAAAGATTGCCGGACTGGTAAGAATCCTGTTAACACGTGCAAGTGTCAAACAATTTGTTGTTCATGATGCTCTCAACCCTTTCTTTGCTGTGAATGTGTTCTACATACTTCGTGCTTAGTTGTTACCTTCTGTGGTTTGCCTTGGGACAAAATGTTCCTTAGATTTTAATTTGGGCTTTTTAATCCTTGAGCTTTCACTCTGATCAAATCATTCATGCCTTCAGTGTTCTGTTAGCAAACCGTTAGATACACCACAAACACTATGAATGTTTGAAATCTGTTTAATTGTTAGACCCTGTTTAAAACTTAATGAAAACTAATTAAAAGATAACAAAACAAATAATTTTTTTTAAAAGATGAAATAGAAATATCGTTTTACTTAAGAAGTCACCTTACTTTTTTTCAAAGAGATAGAGGGGCAGACCCTCCCTTGCCGTAGATCCTCGCATGCAAGGGGTGATGCAGGGGGTTCCCATCCACCTGCTCTTAGTGTTGTGGGTTTTTGCCATGGAGAGAGGGGCAGCCCCTCTTTGCCGCATGAATAGCAAGTGGGTGGGGGGGGATCCCCCCACCCCACCCCTAGTTTGGTGTAGAATGGCAAGGTTGGTCAGTGGCAGGGGGATCTCCACCCCGCTTTCTTTGTATTTTTATTTGCTGATATTTGTTAATATACGTCCATCTGTTGTTGTTCATGTGTTTCCTTCAAGGTGTGGACTTGTGATGGATTTTTGCATGTTAATAAAAGTGAGATGATGAGTTAAAAGGATTTGCAGGTGTACTGATTATAAAAAAGTTCCACTTTTCATTGTTATACAATCTTGAGATTGTATAACAATTGAGCAAAGGAGTTTTGTTCCTAGCCATCATAGGGATCACCATTACGATAATTGTTTTACCTCTTTGTTTTCACAAATTGTCACTAATCCCATAGGTTTATTTGAGATAATATGGTGGAATATGTTAAATATTGTGTTTTACCAACAAAGATTATATTTCGACACAGGTCTCTGATTTTTATAAACGGCCGAATTTGGAAAGTCCTGCGAAGTCTGCTCTAGAAGAAGTTTCCCACATGTTTGAAAATCGAGGCGTTCAGATGCTGGGTCAAATAAGGCATGGTTCATGTCGTCCTAGAGCAATCTTATTTAAAGTTCTAGCAGATACTGTAGGTCTTGAAAGTAGGCTCATGGTGGTAAGTTTTAACTTCTTTTGGTTTGATAAACTGTTCTGCCTACTTAATGTGAAAGGTATGCTTGATTGCTAATCATCATTTGTAATATCTTTAAGGTTTTGCCTGTTTTTTCCACTATAATGATCAGGGTTTGCCAAATGAAGGGGTTGTTGAGTGTGTAGACTCTTATAAGCATATGTCGGTGATTGTTATGTTGAATTCTGTGGAACTATTGGTCGATCTTATGCGGTATCCTGGCCAGCTGCTACCCCGATCAACCAAGGCACTTTTTATGACCCATATTTCAGCAGCAGGGGAGAGTGATTCAGCAGAAAATGACTCCTGTGATTCACCACTGGAACCAAATAGTCCTCTTTATGGCTTTCCAGAGAGAGTCGATCCGGATAGGTTAGCTGATGGTGTTTGATGTTTAGATATGAACCAGAATAACACCCACATGATGTTTAGTCAATGCATGCTCTCTAAAGCTAGTTAGGTCATTATTTTTGTTTCTTGTGCAACAGTGCTGAAAAAGATGACGGCCTTGTATTTCAAAGGAAATTTGAAGCATCGTCAAATGTATCTGGTCCTTCATTACGAAATGTGATGATGCGATCAGGTACATCTATTGAAAGGAAGTTGAGGTAATAGTAATTGCATAAGTCCCAGCTAGGTCCATTTTGATTTCTGGATGACTTTTGCAATGAATTTTTTCCCATTTAAAATTCTGTTGTAGGTTATAATATCTGTTTGATTAAAAATCTTGAAAGTGTTTCATGAGATGTTAGCCGCTAAATCCTTTTTTGACCAATTCTACAGTTTGTCACATAGCGAACCCAACATTGCAAATACATTTTGGCGACGCAGCCGTAGAAAGGCCATTGTTGAACAGCGAACTGCTAGTTCCAGGTTTTTTTTTTTCCTTTTTATACTCTCTCTCTATCTTGTATTGATATCTTATTTAATGATTCCCCAGCTTTATTTTGTATGCAAGATTACAATATCCTTTTTGCCTGATTGTGGAGTTTTTATCAAAGCTATATGAAGTTAGAGCATGGGCAGGGGATGATGAACTTTATTCGAGCTTATCTTGACGATAATCATATCTAATTGTCTGAGTGCATTGTAAAAGTGTTTGATCTGTATGAATTTGATTAAAAGGGAACAAACTGATGTATTCCTGAGTGGTTGGGGAGATGATGGATCATCAATGCCAGTTGGAGTTGGCCTCATAAAAAATATACTTATGGGAAAAAATAAATATATTCCTCTTGAAAGAATTGTCTTGGAATTTATGTGTTACTCTTACAAGAATTTAGGTGGATATTAGAGTACTCCAGAAATAACTAATGTATTTGGCCCTTTGCAACCTGGACAGGTTTCCAATTACTTGACTCAATGGATGAAATAAAATAATAATTTTCTCAAATATGTTGTTTTGAAAATTGAAGTCGGAGTCTTGATTCTTATATGTGGTCAAAATTTTGGTTTAAGTTGAATTAGTTTAAATTCCAGATTCTTAGTGAGTAAATGCTCTTCATCACCTAAATTTAAAATTTCCTTTTGTTGTTCAAGGAAAAACCAAATATGGCTGGGGTATATGTTCTGGAAGGTCAGGAGTCAGATTTATTGATCCCATGAAATGTGACATGCTCACAAAGACACTTGTGGAAGTGCTCGGCCACTAGTGATTGATTGCATGCACACAAATGTAGACACACCAATATGNTTGATCCCATGAAATGTGACATGCTCACAAAGACACTTGTGGAAGTGCTCGGCCACTAGTGATTGATTGCATGCACACAAATGTAGACACACCAATATGCCTGGGGTATATATTGTTCTTGGAGGTCAAGAGTTAGCTTTATTGGTCCCTTAAATGTGATATACTCACAAAGAAACCTATGGAAGTGCTTGGGTACTAGTGGCAGTGTGTACACAAATGTAGACACACCCAAACGGCGATTCACTCTTGTTCGATTTCATTGCCCCACACGATCTGATAGTTTTTTTTTTTTTTTTTTAAAAGTAAATGATTTTTTATCTACCACTTTTTATGTGAAATTTTTGTTGAGGCCATATATGATGGTTTCAGAAAGTCCTATAATTTTTAGTTGCTGTGAAATGTTACTGTTTGAAGTTTGCAATATCGGGTACTTTTTTCTTTTCTCAAATGCTTTTGTTTTTCAGTCCAGAGCACCCTTCTTTCCGAGCACGTGGACGGTCAATGCTTAGTGGTGATAGAAAATCATTTAGAGATTATGTTGATGACATGGCTCCATCAAGGTTCTTACCTCTCTATGATCTCATTTTGTTATATGTTTAAGGATTATTAGTATCCTTTTGATGAATTTCTTTAGTGTTGGAAGTGGTATTACCGAGACAGACATAAGGCTAGTTTTATGTTATTTGACTAGTGGTAACGGCCTTGGTCTTGGTGTTAAGCTCCCTCCAAGTCTAAGCAAATCTTCTTGGTTGCAAATGATTTCTAGGGGCCATCGAATTGGGGGAGCTTCCCTTGAATTACATAAGGTGCACTTGCGGTAAACGCCCTGCTGAGGGCCTGTAAACCCTTAGGATTACTCGTGACTTTGTTCTCGAACACCCGGTGCCAATAAAAAAATAAATGTTATTTGATTGGATTGTTATTTTATGGTTGGTTTTTCCCTTGAGCTAAATATATTATGTTTGATGGTATTCTCATAAAAGTATTTCTTGGTCGCTCAGTATGTTCTCCTCCCTTGTGGGAGTCATGGTGGGTTGGGGGGCGCTGCTAATATTTATGGCCCATGGCTAAATATAGTTGAAATGTAGATAGTTTGAGCATATCTTCTTGGTGAATTTGAAGTGAATAATTCTCTATTTTTTGGTACATGAAGATGTGTTGACATTGGCGTCTGGACTTACATTCCAATTTGTTAGTATGGGGAGGGTTGGAGCTGAAATTTTGTCTTAGACGTATGACATATAAAGGCTATACTTGGGGATAACTTTTCTTTCGTATCATAATCTATTGTTAGTGTGATTACATTTTGGCTGATCTTTAAATTTGAGAATGTGACTGAAAGTAGATGGGTTTACAGACAAGGTTAGATTGTGGTGGTCCTCGTATCAACTTTCGGGTACTCCTAGTTTCATACTAGCTGGGAAACTTAAAGCCCTGAAAAATGATTTGAAAAAATGGTATATGCAAGTCTTTGGGAACATTATTCATCAGAGGAATATTCTTTTTGGCTGCATTGTTTTGATGAAAAAGAGGTCGATGGGGCCCTCTTGGTTGAAGACGAGGCAAGGAAAATTGCTGTTGAGTTGGAGCTGGAAAAAATACTCTTATGGAGGAGATTTTATGGAAACAAAAATCTCGGGCTCTCTGGTTAAAGAAAGCGGACAACTGCACTAAGTTTTTCCATAGAGTAGCTAATTCACATAGTAGAAATAATGCCATTGGAAAGGTGGGGTACTTGTGGACAGCGCTGAAATTAAGGATCACATTGTTCACTTGTATGATAAGCTTCTCACGCAGCCATACCTTTGGAGGCCTAAGGTTGATGGGTTGGTTTTTGATTCGATTGATCAGTCAAGCGCGATGTGGTTGGAGAGATTGTTTGAAGAGGATGAGGTGCTTAGCATGTTAAGGGGGATGGACAAAGATAAAACACCGGGTCCAAATGGCTTCACAATAGCTTTCTTTCAAGCTTGTTAGGATATTGTTTGGGAGGACGTCATGAAGGTTTTTCTTGAGTTTCACTTGCTAATGAAATTTGAGAAAAGCCTTAAAGCTTCATTCATTGCCCTTATTTGAGAAAGGGCAAGGTCAGTGGAGGTGCAAGATTTCCGTTCTATAAGTCTGGGGTATACAAGATCATATCAAAAGTTCTAGCGATTAATCGGTTGAGTGAAGTTATGGGGAAGATATTCTTGAAGTCACAAAATGCTTTTGTTAAGGGAAGACAAATCTTTGATTTGGTCCTCATTGCTAACGAATGCTTGGAAAGTAGATTTAGAGCCGGTGCCCCATGCATTCTTTGTAAACTAGATATGTAGAAGGCCTATGATCAAGTTAATTGGGGTTTTTTGGTGTACATTCTTGGTAGATATGGTTTTGGGTAGAGATGGTGTTAGTGGATGAAACACTGCATCTCAACTATCAGATTTTCGGTTCTGGTTAATGGCACCCCAGAAGGATTCTTTAATACTTCTTGGGGTTTAAGACAATGGGACCCTTTGTCTCTTTTCCTGTTTGTTTTGGTTGGATGTTTTTTTTTTGATAAGTAAGAAATTTCATTGATTGAACAAAATTAGGCAAAACCCATGTACACAAGAAGTATACAAAAGAGACACCTAGTTACATTCTAGAAAGCTGAAAAGATAGCAAAATCTCATGAACATTCCCTCCCTTTAAAACTATAGCAGAAAGCCATTTAACCAAAGAAAGTACAGACAAATTCCATAATTCCCTCATAGCTCTCTTCTTATTGTTGAAGCACCTCTCATTTCTTTTCATCCGTATCCACCACAATAAGCACAAAGGAGCCATCCTCCACGTCGCAGCCAGTTGAGGGCTATGATGATGCCTATTCCAGCATGCTAAGAGCTCCACCACACTCTTGGGCATAACCCAAGTCAACCTGGCTCTACAAATATGCCATCCCGTAACTTCCTTGCTACCTCGCAATGTAGAAAAAGGTGGTCAATCGATTCACAATTGTTCTACACATATAACACCACTCCATTACGATCATCCCTCATTTCCTTAAATTGTCAGCCGTCAAAATCTTTCCTAAAGTTGCTGTCCAAGTAAAAAATGCAACTTTGGGAGGCACAGGAACTCTCCAAATACCCTTCCCTGGAACACGCAATGGGCTGATAATTTGTTAGCACCTTATAGAAAGATTTAACAGAAAAATGTTTTACTCCCCGAAGGTTTCCACAGCATTCTATCGCTCCCATTACCTCCTATCCTCTTGGAATAAAGCAAGCTGAAAAAACCTCCCTCAACTTTCCAATACTGCGCATTTCTAGAAAAGATCATATTCCAATGTACTGTGCCATTGGCTCGACATAGCACATCTGAGACAGCGGCCTGCTGATTTCCAGCCAATCTGAAAACACCTGGAAAAACAGAAATGGAGCTCTCTCACCACACCATTCATCAAACCAGAACCTAATTCTTGCCTCAAAATTAATGTGTTGCAAACACCTTCCACCCCTTTGTAATAAATTTCTAAAGACTTACACCATAAAACCCCCTACCCTCCTTGGAACACCAACACCCCCCCCATTCACAACCATACTTCCGACCCACAACCATTCTCCACAACGAAGTCCCTTCCAATTGGGATTTCCACAACTACTTTCCTAATTGAGCTTTATTAAAAGTGATCAAGTTACGCACCCCCAAACTTTCGAACTCCTTTGGGCTGCACACTTTTTGCCAATTAACAAGATGAAATTTATTTTCCTCACCAATGCCACCCCACAAATAGGCTCTTAAATAATTTTTCAATCCGATTAGCCACCCCCACCAGTAAAGGGGAAATAAGGAAAGAAAGTACGTGGGGAGATTGGAAATGGTACTTTTGATAAAAGTTACTCTCCCTCCTTTTGAAAGATAGAGCCGCTTCCAGCCCGACAACCTTTTCTCTACCTTCTCCACGACTCCATCCCAAATATTTTTTGCTTTAAAAGAGGCTCCCAAAGGGAGTCCAAGGTATTTCATAGGAAGAGCAGCCACTTTGCATCCCAACAACTTGGCTAGAAGGTTGATATTTGCCAACTCCCCTACTGGGACCAATTCCGACTTGTCTAAGTTTCAAAACACAATAGAACAACCCTTAAAGCTTGAATCTGTCTGCTTTCAGCATCACAGAAAATTAGAGTATCATTCGCAAATAATAAATGAGAGATTCATAAAACCTCTATTAACGTTACCCACTGAAAAACCAGCAAGAAAACCCCCCTAACAACAACCTACATTACTACAACAAAGAGGAAAAGAGATAATAGATCCCCTTGTCTCAAACCTCTCGAACTCTTAAAAAATCCACAAGGTTGGCCACTAACTAAAACAGAAAATCGAGCGGTCGAAATACAATGTTTGATCCATCTACACCACCTATCCCCGAAGCCACATCTTCTCAACATATATTGCAAAAAATCCCAGCACACATGGTCGTAGGCCTTTTCCATATCCAACTTGCAAAGGACTCCCAGAATGCCATCCCTCAACCAACTGTCCAAACACTCATTTGCTATTAAAACTGAATCCAAAATTTGCCTACCCCTTACAAAATCGTTTTGAGATTTGGAGATAATTTTTTCCATCACCATGCTCATACGATTTGCTAACACATTTGAAATGATTTTATAATTCTCACCTACTAAACTAATAGGATGGAAATCTTTCAACTCAATGGTCCCCACCATCTTCGGGATAAGGGCAATGAAGGTACCATTAATGGACTTTTCAAACTTGTGACAAAGATGAAACTCATGAAAAATTCGCATCATGTCATCCTTTACTATGTCCCAGCACTCTTGAAAGAAGGCTAAAGAAAATCCATCTGGGCCTAGGGCTTTATCTTTGCACATACCACTCATCACCTGCTGCACTTTGGCTTCCTCAAATGGTCTCTCTAGCCAACTTGTTGCACTAGCATCCAGCTGATAAAAAAAACGGCGCATCCAGTTTAGGACGCCATACCGCAGTCTCTTTGAGAAGATCTTCATAATAATTCACAATATGGTCTTGTATAACCTCCGGGGATTGGTGCACCGTGTTACTTGATTGGATCACCTCAATCACATTGTTGCCCCTATGAGAATTTGCCATTTTGTGGAAGAACTTAGTACATTTGTTGCCCTTCTTCAACCATGTCATCCTTGATTTTTGTTTCCAAGAAATTTCTTCCACCAACAAAACATTTTCTAACTCAGACACCACCTCAATCTTTCTCAACAAGGACTCCTCGGTGTCCTCCCCAACTTCTTTAGATCCATCTTCAGGGCTTCGAGTTTACCAGCCACAATAAAACTGGGGGTATCGTGAAAGGAATAGGAAGCCCACCAATCCCTCACCCTCTCCACAAAATCAATCGTATGTATCCACATATTCTCAAATTTGAAGTAACGCCTGCCTCCATGAATGCCCCCACAATCTAATAAGATGAGAAAATGATCAGAGTATACCCGTGGCAATCTCTTATGGCTTAGGTCTGGATAACGTGTCTCCTAAGTAGAAACTAGAAATCTGTCCAACCTTGACCCCCCTCTACTATTCGACCACGTGAAAAACCCCCGAATCAAAGGAAGGTCAATTTTATGGGAAAATTGACCTTGTCAAATAAGTAGCCCCCTCCCTCTTGTATGGGAAACGTACAACATTAAAGTCCCCGCACACAACCCAAGGCAAGTCCCATAAATAATGCATACCCGCTAATTCCTCCCACAAAGAGCTTCTTTCTCGAACTGCATTAGGACCATACACACCCGCAAGAGCCAACCTCCACCCATCCTCAATATTCTTGAAAGACCCAGCCATTGAATAATTCTCAATACAGTCCTTTACTAACTTCACCATTCTCATATCCCACATCAACACCACTCCTGAGGCACCCAAAGAAGCTAAATAACTCCACCCCACACAAGAACATCCCCATAGGCTTAGAATAATATTTCTGTTAACATAGCAAAACTTAGTCTCTTGAAGACAATCAATATCAACTTTCCAACTACAAAGGAGAGATCTAATGTGAAGTCGCTTGTTAACATCGTTGATCCCCCTAACATTCCACAATAAGATTCTAGGCTTCATAAGATAAACAACTCCCCTGCCCCTTCAAGGAGGGGAGTTGCTCTGGATTCATTCGAGGAATAAGANCAATTTTATGGGAAAATTGACCTTGTCAAATAAGTAGCCCCCTCCCTCTTGTATGGGAAACGTACAACATTAAAGTCTCCGCACACAACCCAAGGCAAGTCCCATAAATAATGCATACCCGCTAATTCCTCCCACAAAGAGCTTCTTTCTCGAACGGCATTAGGACCATACACACCTGCAAGAGCCAACCTCCACCCATCCTCAATATTCTTGAAAGACCCAGCCACTGAATAATTCTCAATACAGTCCTTTACTAACTTCACCACTCTCATATCCCACATCAACACCACTCTTGAGGCACCCAAAGAAGCTAAATAACTCCACCCCACACAAGAACATCCCCATAGGCTTAGAATAATATTTCTGTTAACATAGCACAACTTAGTCTCTTGAAGACAATCAATATCAACTTTCCAACTACAGAGGAGGGATCTAATGTGAAGTCGCTTGTTAACATCATTGATCCCCCTAACATTCCACAATAAGATTCTAGGCTTCATAAGATAAACAACTCCCCTGCCCCTTCAAGGAGGGGAGTTGCTCTGGATTCATTCGAGGAATAAGAATTTCTCGGTCAGATCCTTTTATAAGGGTTATGTTGACCCATTCTTCTATTGTTTTCCCTTGGAAGAGCATTTGGCGAAGCAATGTTCCTCTCAAGATTGCTTTCTTTGGTTGGCTGGCTTCCCATGGGAAAATATTGACTATAGATAAGCTGAGAAAGCGTGGTTTTATTATAATAGATTGGTAATTTATGTTTGAAAGAAATGGAGAATCGGCGGACCACCTTCCTCTTCATTGTGATGTGGTTAAGGTTTTATGGGATGGAATTTTTACTAGGCTTGGTATTGCATGGGTAATGCCTAGGAGGGTGGTAGATTTATTGTTATGTTGGAGGGGAATTCGGGGCAATAGTCAAATCATGGCTGTTTGGAATATGGTGCCTTTATGTCTAATGTGGTGTACTTGGAATGAGAGGAATGGTCTCTGTTTTGATAATAGGGAACATTCAATGGCGCAGAGTTTAGAGATGTTTTCTTTCATACATTGTTACTTTGGGCTTTCACTATTGTATTGAATGGGACTAGTTTTAATGGTTTTTTTGCTGTTTTCACAGCTCTTAGCTTGTAATTAGGTTTTTCTCTTGTATACTTCCTATGTACTTGGGCTTTGCCTAATTATGTGGATTAATAAATTCTTCTTACTTCTAAAAAAAAGAAACATTTTGGCCGATCTCCATCTGTTATGGAACATGGCAGAATATAATGAAGTCTCAACTTCTCTTTTGCCCTGCAATTTTGTTTCTTGATAAGTTTATATCGTTAAAGCAAAATTAGAAAACCAATTGTTGTAATAATTTTCCATGTTGGATTGAGTTCTTGTTATGGTTTCCCTTCACTTTGGAACATCCTTGATTGATGATAGAACTAGTTTCTCTAACAATTGAAAAAAAACGAACATCCCTAACACTGAAGCAAATAAAATATCTTATTTTCATAGTAACTACAGGTCAGATGGCGCATCAACATCAGAAGCTCGTAGAATAAGAAGAAGAAGCATTAGCATTACTCCGGAGATTGGTGATGATATCGTAAGGTTGATGCTTGTGTCATTATTTTTTTTTAAAAGAGTGTTTACTCCTTTTTTTTTTTTTTTTTTTGGGTAAACTTAGTTTATTGACAATTTTGTTGCCCATAATTCTGCTAAACGGGCACTTCTGTATATGCCTTTGTAGTATTCCTTTTGGGTCTTTTGGATAGGCCACTAACTCTAGGTACCTTTGTGAATAAATGTTCTAATGTTTCCAATATACTATTTGAGCATTTACAGTTGTGGAAGATTTTTTTAATTTCTTCTTAATTTATATCCTTGCTGTGAACTTGATAAAGACGTTATTGAAAATTGTTTTTGTTAACTAGGGAAAAATTTGACGAATGAAGAAAGAATGAAAAGTGACCTACAAATAGAGAAAATAGATCATCATATTACTTGCTCCTTGCAACCCCAAACATTTTTGAAAATGAGTCCAACATATATACTTTTTTTATAACAAATTTTCTTTATTGCAGGCAATGATGAGATTGTGTTGTAAGTTTTTAATAATCATCAATTTTTAAGTCTCAGTTTATCAAGTTGGGACTCGTGTGAAGTATTAAACTAAACATTAACCTGTATTGATGATGTGTCTGCCACTTCAACTGTTTGGTCCTATTTGGCTTGTAATCAATTTGTATATGAACTTTGGGGACTTCACTGCCTATGTTTTTCTATCATTTGAACTTGCCGATAATATAAATTTGTTCTTATATGGTGAAATAACATAGGATACATTGAACTCCTCAGGGCTGTACGTGCAATGAATGAAACATTGAAGCAAAATCGTCTATTGAGAGAGCAAGTTGATGAAAGGTCATTCTCCCCTTCAAATGACACAAGTTCAGATCTTCAGAAGAATGTATGTTTCTTCTTTCCTGGTAACGGAGGACCAGATTTGTACTTTGTTTTCTTCATTAGCATCATAGTCACTTCTCTTCTTATTGGAGTTATAATATTCGTATGTTTAGAATGAGATAGAAGATGTTCCATTGATTGAATATGTTTTGTCTTGGATGAGTTATATTGTTCTGTACATTTGTCATTTTTTCAACTATTTGGCAAGTTTTCTACTTTTTAATTGTCTTAGGAGATGGGCTGTGATCATTATCTTGGAGATAGATTATTTATGTTATTAAAATATGGGGCCTTTTTGTTACTTTGTTATTGTCTAGTATTGTGTTTTTCCGTCATCTTATTTTTTTTGCTTATGCCAGGTGGTTTGATGCATAATGTACCTTGTTTTAATTCCACAGTACCAAAATGAGAAATAAGTATGGAAAGAAATAAATAACCCAAAAATAAAATACTGAGGGGCAAGTTAGATTATTGCTGGACATAATTGTTTAAGCACATGGGTTGTGATCATTATCTTGGAGTAGTCGGGTTAGTTGGGAACTTATATATTGCTAGACATGCAAATATCGGTCTATTTAGTTAGTCACTTGTGTCAAAATTGTAACTGACAAAAAAAAAACTTGAGCTCGATTGTAGGATTTGCAGTCAACACATGCTTTTTATGGATTTAGTATGCGTGGTTAATGTGTTTCTCTCTAGCTTTCTGCATGGTTAATAATCACTCGTTTGCTCTACTCTAGGCATCCAGTTTCCATCTTGATGGTCATCACAACATATCTAGTGGAAGGTCTGCTTTATATTCTCTTCCTCGAGACCAGATAAGTTCTCAAAAGGCAATGTCATTACCCTCGTCACCAAATGAATATCGTAGACAAACTTCTGATAGAAGTGAGCCTTCTGAATATGGCCGAAAAGATGAATTAGTGTCAATGTGGAATAAGGTTCTTGAATCTCCCATGTTTCAAAATAAACCTCTATTGCCTTATGAAGAATGGAATATTGATTTCTCAGAATTGACTGTTGGAACTCGTGTCGGGATTGGTAAGCACTATTTGTTTACATTCTGTGTTACAAGTTTATGTTTTCATTTTTTCTCCTTTGCTAGCGTATAGTTCTAGATTGATATTAATATTTGTGAACTGTGTTTTTCATAATCTTATTCTAGGGTTGCTCTTATAATTTTCTTCAGAAAAAGAAAGCCCAATGAAGAGTAAAATTATAGCACCGTTGCCAAATTTATAAATTAATAGTTTTTAACAATGGTGAGTTTTTTGCCAAACAGACTTAGACTGAAAGCTCAATGCTTCATATTTCATGTTGGTCATAGTATTTTGCACATTATCATATTGTGGTTTAAGTTGCAGATCAGGAACTATATTTGTGGTTTGCAATTTACAATTTGAGTACGGTAAAAAAAATGGTTCTTGCATTTTTCTTTCCATGGTTGAATTCAAGACTAATATAATCTTTTTTAAAAATCTTCTTAGATTTTACTTATTAAAACTTTTTTTTTAATCTTGTAAAAGCTACTGTACTTTCGATGGCAGTGAGGGAGAGAGAGAGAGAGAGTATTGTTAGATGTTGATGGCAAAACTTGTTGGATCTAATCAAGGCGGGCCTTCAAGGTCAAGTTATTCATCAAAATGTTCACCCTTAAGTTGGTTCTCATTTCTTGGAAGAGTATTTCGAGAAATAAGGTGCCTTTGAGGGTAGCTTTTTATACTTGGATGACAACTTTGGGAAAGAATTTAATGCTTGATACTTTTAGGAAGAAGTCTGTCGTAGTATCGAAGTGGTGTGTAAGAAGAGTGGGAAAAGCATTGATCATCTTCTGCTTCGTTGTGAGGTGACTACAGATTTATGGGCTTCACCATTAAGTACTTTTGGGACTGTGTGGTGCATGGGTGGTGGAGTTGTCGAGTAAGTCCTTTTGGGAGTCATAATGTGGTGTAGAGGACGGTGGTAAGAATTAAAAGCCTTCATATACAACTCCCTTTATGTTCGAATTGCTGCACATTTCAGCTCCCAGTTTTCTAGCTTCTTAGATTTTATGGCTTTTTGTTCTTTTTCACAATAGCTGGGTGTAGGTCTGTGCTGCTGCTTTAAATAAGATTGCGTTACTTATGAAAAAATTAATTAATACTTTTGAATTTAGTGGTTGTTATCAATAAAAAGTGAGGGGATGTTTGGTAATTGGTAATAATTCTCATCCCATCCCATCCCATCTCATCTCATCTCATCTCATTTCATCCCATCTCATCTCCTTCCCAAACATCACTCAAACACAAACACTTTCAAACTTTCAAACAAAAAATAATTCAACTTTTTCAAATTCCAAAATAAAAATAATATCAAAAAAATTATATTCTAACAATATTTTAACTTTATAATATTTTTTATTAAACTTTTTCTCCTTTCCCAAAATCCAAAAAATACTTAACTCAAACTATCTCACTGCTATTTACAAACCATCTTACTACTATTCATAAAATTCTCATCTCATCTCATATCATTTCCCAAGCATCTCCTTAATGTACGTTGTAAAAATTAAATTTTGAAATGCAGTAGTGGAGATAATGCACAAGAATTATCATGACTTCATTCCAAGGAAATATTACTTTATTACATCAGTTTGTGGAGGATGGTCCCTTTGTGTCTGATGTATATTTTGTGGAACATAACACTGAAACATACAAAGATTGCGAGAGGATATTGTTATGTAAGAGCCATTATGTTCAATTCACTTCATATTTGGATGGCGGTGTAGCTTTGCTGCTCTAGTTTTCTACAATTCTTAGCTAGTTGAGTTTCTCCCTCTATATACTTCTTGTGTACTTTGGTTGCACCCTTTGTGATTTAAGTAAACTTGCTTACTATCAAAATAAATTAAGTAATCACACTTCGTTCCTAATTTTAACCAGAGATTTCGGTATATGCCATTTAAAGAATTAAAAGATAAAGAATTTTTTTGTTGAAGGAAGAGTATAAAAAAATTGTTTGTTGGTTTAATGTTTTCAAGATAAAAAAAAATAAAAATGCACCCATCTTGAACCTTAAGTAGTTGTCGTGGAGGAAACAAACTAATAAAACTCATCTCCTGGGTTAGTTATATAAGAAAATATCAAGGATAAGAGTTATTTCCTAACCTGCAGATTATCATTGTATCATCCCAAATACTGCAGTTCATTCTATTTATAGTTTTCGAGTATTTCTAGTGCCTTCTCCTCTTGCTGGTTAGGTGGATCTCTTGTATACTTGTGAACTAGTTACCATTACTTTTTTGTGGATACGGAGGGGTTGGTGTTTCTTGTGTAAGAAAAAGGGGGAATCTGTGGATCATCTAATGTTTACATTGTGAGGTGGCTAGGTTTTTGTGGGATGAGATCTTCATCAGGATTCGTGTGGCATGGGTTATGCCTGGAAGTGTAGTGGATATTTTCAAGTGTTGGACAACTCTTAGGCCTCATTTGTTTTCACAACTCTTTTTAACTCATCTCATCTAATCATTACAACTTTTTCAAATTCTTACAAAATAAAATAAACAATTCAACTTTTTCAAATCCCAAAACAAAAATAATATTAAAAAAATATATTCTAACAATATTTTATTTAACTTTTAACTTTAATCTCAACTCATCTCATCTCATCTCATCTGAGCTATGAAAACAAACGAGGCCTTAGGGGTAATGTTTACATCGCCGATGTGTGGAAATTGATCCCTCACTATATTATGTGGCGTTTGTGGAGTTTGTGGATGAAGAGAAATGATGGGTGCTTGGAAGACCGGTAGTGTTCCTTGGACAAGTTGAAGAGATTCTTTTGTGACACTATTTTCCTGGGCTTGGGTCATTGTTTGTAATGAGGACAGCTTTCCATCACTATGCTTGCTTGTATCCATCACTATGCTTAGTGGTTATTAGGTGTATATTTCCTGTGTAATTGGATTATGCCTTTTCTATCAATAAAGTTATACTTTTTACTAATAAAAAAAAACTGCAACCATTTGGCCTAACTAAACTGGAACTCTTTTGCACGGACATACTCCATACTCCTTTCTTAGAAAAGGCTAGGCAGGAGGTAGACTAAACTGGATCTCTTATGCACACAATGTTCTCATGGGTCTTGTTTGGCAAAACACCTTTTTTTTTGGATTTTCCTGTTTTAAAGCTCTAGCTCTCTCTCTCTCTCTCTCTCTCTCTCTCATTTTAAGAATGCAATAAACTAGTAGCGTATCCGCGCGATGTGCAGGAAAATTGTTAATTTTTAATTCTGTTTTAGATTTTTATTGTATATGGTCTGGTTGTAGAGTTGTCTAATCAGGGCCTTCTTCAATTACTAATTATAATAAAGTAAATATAGAGGAACTTATAAAAAAAAAAAAACTTATAAAAAATAAAGTAAATATAGAGGAAATAAGAAGAGGTTCCTCATACGTTTAAAATTCCAAATTGTTCAATATTTATTCACATAATCTTTCAAATTATTTTAAACCTATTTATGGTCATTTAATTCAAGAAAGGATATTGTGACTAGACAACAGGAACAAAGCTTTTGTTTTGAAAATTAAATATGCTCTAGATTGTGTTAGAACATTGTGCCTGAGAAGGCTCAGCACAAAGAACAGCTTCTTAAGAATTGAAAAGTAGAAACCCTATCAATTTGTAATATCGGCTTCTAGCCGGGATTTTTACTTGTATTGGGAAAAAAAGCTACACTGGAAATGAAACTTCACCCTATAGATGCTTCTAAGAAAGCTGGCCTCAAAACAGAATAATTGGATACTTGTTGCTGACCTCAACAAGTTTGGATAAGGATTAGTTTTCTATGGAATAGTATTTTACTTTGTGGGGCATCCCATATTTTTTTATTGTAATTGATGGAAATCAGAATTGCATTTTGCATATCAGCAAGTCACACATTAAGGGCCCGTTTGGATCCTTCAAATATCTCAGTATATCTGTGAATAGTAGTGAAATAGTTTGAGTTAATATGTTTTATTGGGTTTTGGGAAAGGAGAGAGAAAAAATTGAATAAAAATATTATAAAATTAAAAAATTGTTTGAATATAGTTTTTAATAGTGCTTTTGTTTTGAAATTTGAAAAAGTAGTATTATTTTTGTGTTTTGTTTGGGAGTTTGGGAAAGTTGTAATGATTAGGTAATGATTCGATGAATACAATGGAGAACCGGTAGTAGCAAGAAGTCAAAAGTGAAGGCATACTATAAAAGGCTGGCTTCACAAGGTAATGTACCTTTTCCGTGGAAGAGCATTTGGAGATCACGCGTACCCTCCAAAGTAGCTTTCTTTGTGTGGACTGCAGCCCTGGGGAATATTTTAACCATGGACAACTTGCGGAGGAGGGGCCTCATTGTGATGGATTGGTGTTATATGTGCAAAAAAACACGGGGAATCAGTAGGCCACCTTTTATTGCATTGTGAGGTGACAAGAGAGTTGTGGGATGGGATATTTAGTAGAGTGAATGTTGCTTGGGTTATGCCGTCAAAGGTGGCTGATATGCTTGCCTGCTAGAAGGATATTCAAGGCTGTCCCCAGGTGGCCGCAGTTTGGAAGATGATACCTTTATGCATTATGTGGTGTATTTGGATAGAGAGGAACGCGAGGTGTTTTGAAGATAGAGAGAGAACAATAGCGGAGCTCCAGAATTTTTTTCTACACACTTTACTTCTATGGTTTTCAGCTATTGTCCTTAATGGAAACAATGTGCATGATTTCTTATCTTTAATGTAGTTCTTTTAGAATGTATTTAGGCATTTGCTTTTGCATACTCCCTGTGTACTTGGGCTATGCCTATCTTTCATTCATATCAATGAAACTTACTTCTTACTTATAAAAAAAAAAAAAATGATTCGATGAAAAAATTGAAGATTTGAAATTGAAAGTGTTTTGTATTTGAGTGATGTTTGAGAAGGAAATATCTGAGAATATATGAGAATACTTGAGAACAGTTATGTTGCCAAATGGACCCTAAATGTCACATATGGCAAAACATTCAAGTCTGTTTTCAAAACGTGAAACAATATTGATTTTCGCAGATGACTCCTATTTTTTGAACACCACTGAGTTGAGATTTGTTGTATTTTCCACGTATAGGTTTCTTTGGAGAAGTTTTTCGCTGCATATGGAATGGAACAGAGGTCGCAGTCAAGGTTTTTCTAGAACAAGATCTAACCGCTGAAAACATGGAAGATTTTTGCAATGAGATATCCATTCTCAGGTATCTCTTAGTTGATATGTTAAAATCAGACGTTTTGATCTCTACATCCTTCTAACTTACATGCTTGTTGTTCCTGTGCATATGTGTCTCTCCAGCCGTCTTCGACATCCTAATGGTACTTCTTTTCACCTGCTATTGTTGGAAATATGCCTTTTCATCATTTGTTTTTCTATGCTAGCTGCATATATTGGTTAAAACTTTGTCTGCGCTCTATCCTGTGACTAGCAAGTGGCAAAAGTGTTATTGTATGTTAATTAATATTGATGATGGTTTTGCAGTTATTTTATTTCTTGGTGCATGCATGAGGCCTCCACGCTTGTCAATGGTTACTGAATACATGGAGATGGGATCCTTGTATTATTTGATTCAATTGAGCAGCAGTCAGCACAAGAAGCTTAGCTGGCGGAGGAGATTGAAAATGTTGCGTGATATCTGCAGGTGTACTCAGTCTACCTGTAGCTTAAAGAATTCTTTACTTGTAATTTAAAAAGTTGTGCCCTCTTGCTCGGCCATCATGCTTTTGTGCAGTATTGGTAATCCATGAAATAGATATTTTTCAAGCATGGCCCTCGAATAGAGTTTATGGGTAGAGGAGTAGAAATCTTGGATAGAAAAAACTCCATGACAGAATTTGATCGCAGTTTGTAACATAGAATAAGACTTGATGGGATGTTGCCCAAAGGATTCTAGTCTAGTGCAGCACAGGCTTCAGAAAACTGTTGTAGTCAGGATATACCAATCTATTGCAACAAATGTTTATCATGAAAAATTATAAGGTCACCCTGATTCACTGGAAAATTCTGGTTGGTCATGAAGCAAATCTATGTAATGTACATAGCTGAAATTGACAATTTTCTTATTCTGCAGATGAGTGGCCTTGTGAAGACAGGTAGGTACATAATTGGGATGTATTTTTAAGATCTTGGGGGCAGTTCTAGTGGGTGACCAACTTGGGAAGATTGTACTGTCGCATGAAATGGAATGAAGATGGTGTATTGTGAGAATTGAGTTTATTTTACTATGAAACGAGGCTTGGAGGGTCGGATATAGATTGGCGATACCACATCATTATTTTGTTCATGCATGGTCGAATGGTGTAATAGGATGGACTCCACTAGTGTATTAGCTTGAAATTAATTTGATCTTGCAATATTATATGTGAACATGGCCGAATATATAATAGATATTACAACTTGTTTCTTGCTTTGTTGTGGTTGATGTTGTCATCATCATTATTATCATTATGATTATTATTCAAGTACTGCTACTAGGATCGGCATCATATTATTTCCCCTCATAAGCTGACTTTTAAAATGATGAACAATTTCATTTTGACTTGAGCTTCCTGCTATCAATGTAGGGGTTTGATGTGCATACATCGGATGAAGATTGTTCATCGTGACCTAAAAAGTGCGAACTGCCTTGTGAATAAGCATTGGACTGTCAAGATCTGTGATTTTGGGCTATCGAGGATAATGACAGAATCATCTATGAGAGACCCTGCGTCTGCAGGAACTCCAGAATGGATGGCTCCTGAACTTATAAGAAATGAACCCTTCACCGAGAAATGTGATATTTTTAGCCTGGGGGTGGTGATGTGGGAGCTTTGCACTTTAAGTAGGCCATGGGATGGGGTGCCACCAGAGAGGGTAAGGCTGGCATATTCATTGATTTATTTGTTGAATTGTCATTCATATTTTGGCTGAACCTAACCGCTAAGTGATATTTATGTATAATTATTGAAGTATGGACCTCTTTTTCTCTGCTCTTCAGGTAGTTTATGCCGTTGCTAATAAGGGTTCCCGACTGGAGATTCCCGAAGGTCCACTTGGCCAGCTAATTTCAGGTCCAGTATGACAAAAACTAAGTGAATGAAGAAGACTTCAATTTAGCTTTGCTCATGTTTTTATTTATGTTTCAGATTGTTGGGCGGAACCACATGAACGGCCAAGCTGTGAGGAAATACTTTCCCGGTTGCTCGACTGCGAGTACTCACTCTGCTGAAACAATCTGTTTTTGCTTGTGTATATAAAGGAAGATATTGTAGAGGTGTTACATTGTGTTTCCGGCTTAAGTTGTATGCATGAATAATTTTTCCTGTCACTGTGATAACATGAGATGATTTCATTTACCATTTTTGACTCCCTCAAACTCTTCGTGTTTTTTTTTTTGGGTGAAATCAGATCAAGATCAGATTCTGGCTTGCTTTACGTAACTGTTAAAAAACCACAACTCTGGTATCTTGCCCCATTAGCTGGTGGCTTCACTTCAATAGGACCCATAGGTCATGCCCATGAAATAGACCTGACCTGATACTCAAGACCTAACCCGTGTACATATAAATATCTAGAGTCATTATAGTTTTGAATTTTATTCCGTTTTGGCTAGAACGACCGGAACCTTCGGTTTCGGTGTAATATCCGGTACCCTATACATCCTCATTCTATCTCATTCCAAATTCTAGCTCATTCTGGCCAATTATGCACTACATTCCGCTTTTAGACTATTTTAATGGCAATTTTGTAAGTCCTTTTTTATTTTTTATTTTATTTATTTTTGTTTATTTTTGTTTATTTTTTCTAATGTTTGAATGAAATTTTTGCTCTCAAATCTCTTTATTTTGAATAATTTCTCAGCTTTTTATTTTATTTTTATTTTTTTCTCTCAATTGAACTTTGTGATTTTATTTATAATATTTTTTGACACTGTTAATATCAAAAATTGCACAACAGGTCAGAACGGAGGAAAGAGTCATCTCCAGCCTAAGATAATGATTCAGGCGTTGATGCGGTGCTCTATGCTTTCATCTATAAAATAAATAATAAATAAGCAAATAAAAGATCAATAGAGACAGAAATTTACGTGGTTCGGCATAAAAGCCTACGTCCATGGGTTGTTTGGGAGACAAAATCTACTAGGATAAATGATTTTACATATGTCTCAATACAATAGAGAAATTTAGGATTTTAAAAGGTTGAAAATGATGTGTGACACTTCCAAACCTCCGCTTAGGATATAACATAGACTTGGAGCGTCGGGACATGCAATACAATGCTACTATCCCTGTTCATGATAATCAATATGCAATGCATTTAAGAATGCAGCTAGTAATATTCAATAATTGTAGCGGAATAATGGTGACTAAACATAACTCATGCCAGAATGAACTAAAACATCACAATAACATTCATAACTATCATAAGTTCAAACTTAAAGGTAGTATATCCTCAATACAGAATTCTTAAAGCCAAGTCTCAACAATTAATCAACTCTCTCATACACTATTGTATGCAGAGTTAGTGCTTCGAATATCATAATCAGATCTAACCTCCTTTCCAAGTCCATCTCTTCAACCAATCGTATCCATTGGTCCATCTTAGTCGATCTCCTCTGGTCCTGGTACAATTTCTACCTTTCGAGGCTAATGGTAGTGAGACTACCACAGTGAGATTCCTTGAAATCTTAGTAAGTCAACAACCAATGTGCACAAAGATAAATTTGCATAACAAATGATAAATATGCATGCCAAGCCAAGATCTTTTGCCGAATTGGTTTTCCAAGTTCCTCAGGCCCTCCCTGAGATGTTGATTCCTTTCTGGCCACCTAAATGTGTTGAAGGTGAGTTTTTCGTGCAATTTACAAAGGAGGAGTTAGATCGTTTAGCAGTCCCTTATCGATTCTCTATGGTGTTAAAATTCTTAAGGCAAAGACCATCTTTGGATCGAATCAGAGGATTTATTCATAGCAGATGGGGCCTTTCAAAATAGGCAGTAGTTTTAGCGATGAGGAAGGCTTGGAATGTATTTGTGAGATTTTCAATTGAAGATGATTTCTTGAAGTCCTTGTCCCATGAAAGCTGCAATATTGAAGGGGTTGCTTATAGGCCCTTTCAATGGTTGACAGATTTTACAGAAGGTGAGGAATCGACGCTGGTTCCGGTTTGGATCATGTTACTTGGGCTACCTCCAAATCTTTATTAAGAATCGTTCTTACATAATATTGTTGCACCGATTGGAGTCTTCTTGAGGAGAGATAATGCGACAAGCTGTGCGACTCGAACAGATGGTGCACAAGTGTGCGTTCTGATGAAGATAGATCAGGAGCCGATTCACTCCATTTGGATTGGGACGCCGAGGCATCCAAGTAGCATTTTCCAAGAAGTTGATTATGAAATGTTGCCTTCATTTTGTTCTTTTTGCAAAGTGCAAAGGCATGATTCAAAGACTTGTAAGGCAAACATGAAGGAAGGAAAAGAGAGTAAGAGGTTGACGATTATTAAGTCTAGAATCTGGGTGTCAAAGGATAAAGAAGAGGACGCGAAGGTTAATAAAGGGCAGTCAGAGAATACTTCAGAGTCCCCTGTTTTGGTTTTGGAAGACTTGGAGACTGAGGAGCCTTTTTTGGATGGGGGCAAGGATGTAGGGAAGTTGACGTTGAAGTCTGAGGCATATATTGAAGATATGGAAGTTACAGTGCATAGGAAAGATCCGTTGATTTCTGGAGAACCCAGCGGAACCATACCAGTTGAGGAGTTGGTATCTTTATCAACAACTGATCAAGTACTGATTGCTGAGAATAACCCCTTGGTTGATAATCCGCCAGTAGCAGAAGTTGCTGTGTAGTTAGATCCGCCAGAATTGCAAATGGTGGTGTTCACCATGTAATTGCCATGGAGCCCAAATATGATGATGAAGGTCATATTCCTCACCCTGGTAAACAGAAAGATGAATCTTCTGATTCTGAATTAGTAGTAAAAAAGATACCAAGTAAATGTATGTTACGTAGTTCCTATAGGGTTTTGAGCAAGCCCTCTTAGCAGAATAAATGATTAATAAATTGTTGTTTTGGAACATCCAAGGTCTTGGCACCTCGAGAAAACATTTGAGGGGGCTGTTATGAATGCAGAACCCCATTATTCTGTTTATTGCGGAACCTTTTAGGGGTGATAATCATTTGGGTTATTGGAAGATGTCTCTAAAGTTTGATGAGTGCCTGTCGAACGCTAGTCAAGCAGGAAAGATTTGGTGTTTTTGGAAGTCTGGTTTGTAGGTGGATGTTATGGGTGTTTCGGATATGCACATTACTATGCTTATTAATTCAAGTGTATTGATCTCTGCAGTTTATGCTAAGTGCTGGTATTTAGATCTAAGGTCTTTGTGGGTTGACATGCTTGGTGTTAATAATTTGCAGCGTCCTCATGTGATTATTGGGGATTTTAATGTCTTACGCAACGATAGTGAGAGAAGAGGGGGAAATCCAATGATGCTTTTTGCAATGGAGGATTTTTGCTTCTTTATTGATGATGGCAGATTTGTTGAGTTGCCTTTCTCAGGTAATGGTTTTTCTTGGTGCAACGGACAAATAGGGATGGCGTGTTCATGGGCTAGACTTGATAGAGCTTTATGTAATTCAAAGTTTTGGGATCTTTATCCATTGGGTAGAACTTAGTATCTTCCTAGGAGGACTTCAGATCACTCCCCTATGGTGTTGGGTCTTTCAGATTCATCTACTAGGTATGGACCGTATGGTCATGCCTCGTTTAAATTTCACTATATGTGGACTAGTCATGAAGATTTTTGGAGATGTGTTTCAAGTTCTTGGTAGGTGGAGGTTAATGGTACTGGTTTATGGAAACTTGCTGAAAACTGAAGAGGTTAAAACTGGTTCTTAAAACTTAGAACAAGGAGGTGTTTGGCTGGACAGGAAAGCACATTAAAGAATTAGAAGCAAAAGTGGAGGAAGGCGAATCTAGTTTACAAGAATGCTACTCAGAGGATGTTGAAACAGATGTTTTAGCTAACAAGATTGAGCTTGATGTCTGGTTAAAGAGGGAAGAGTCTCGTATTGCTCAACAAGTCAAGCAAGAATGGGTATCACATGGTGAGGTTTCGACTGCTTTCTTTAAAGCTTTGTAGAATCATAGACATAATGTGGTGATGGAAATGAAGCTCTCTGATGGCAGAGTGCTTACTTCACCGAAAGATATTCATGAGGCTGCATGCGTTTATTTTGAGGATTTCCTCAAAGCAAAGTCAACAAGTTCATTGCCAGAATTAGTTGGGTTAATTTTGGAGGAGGAAAATCAATTTTTTGGTAGTAATCCTTCTGTTGGGGAAGTAAAATATGCCATTTTTTCTATTCCTATGGATAGTAGNGATGTTTTAGCTAACAAGATTGAGCTTGATGTTTGGTTAAAGAGGGAAGAGTCTCGTATTGCTCAACAAGTCAAGTAAGAGTGGGTATCACATGGTGAGGTTTCGACTGCTTTCTTTAAAGCTTTGTAGAATCATAGACATAATGTGGTGATGGAAATGAAGCTCTCTAATGGCAGAGTGCTTACTTCGCCGAAAGATATTCATGAGGCTGCATGCGTTTATTTTGAGGATTTCCTCAAAGCAAAGTCAACAAGTTCATTGCCAGAATTGGTTGGGTTAATTTTGGAGGAAGTTTCGGAGGAGGAAAATCAATTTTTTGGTAGTAATCCTTCTGTTGGGGAAGTAAAAGATGCCATTTTTTCTATTCCTATGGATAGTAGTCCTGGGTCGGAAGGATTTGGCTCGGGTTTTTTTTTAGCATTGTTGGTTCTTGGTGTACCAAGATTTAATGGAAGCTATTAGTGATTTTTTTGGCGGGGCTGCATTACCAAGGTTTTACTTTGTCTCTTATATTGTCTTAATTCCAAAAGTTTAGAATCCTATGTCGTTTGGGAATTTTAGGCCCATTAGTCTCTGTGTAGTGGTCTATAAAATTTGCTCTAAGATTCTAGTGAACAAATTTACTTCAGTCTTCAGCAGGATTATTTCCATGGAACAAGGAGCTTTTTTGCCGGGTAGAAATATTTTTGAAAACATTAGTCTTATTCAGGAGCTTATTCATGATATTAATAAGCCAGCTCGAGGAGGTAATATTATGATGAAAATTGATTTCGCAAAAGCTTACGACACGATTGACTGGGATTTTTTATTTCATATTTTGGAAGCTTTTGGATTTTCTTCAAAGGTTTGTCATCTGTTGGTTCAATGTGTTACTACGCCTTGGTATTTTGTGATAATAAATGGTGCTGCAAAAGGGTTTTTTAAGGGTGGACGTGGTCTCCGTCAAGGGACCCTCTATCTACTTATTTATTCATTTTAGTAGAAGAAGTTCTCTCTTGGCTAAAGAAGAAATTTGAAGTGGGAAGAATTAAATGTTTCTCTCATCCTAGACATGGTCCTATTATTTCTCACATTTTATATGCTGGTGATATGGTGATTTTCGCAAATGGAGGGAAGTCTTCAGTTTCAAAGATTGTTGAAGTTCTTCATATTTATGCTGAGTGGTCTGGTTAACAGGTAAATAGTGCCAAATCGTCAATTTCTTTTTTTCTCTAAGAGAATTAATTCTGTTAGACGTTGACATCTCTTATCGACTACACAGTTTTCAGAAGGGGTGTTCCCGGTCAGGTACTTTGGGGTGCCAGTTGTTTCAAGAAGATTGAAGTTAATTCATTTTCAGGATGTTATTCAAAAAATTCGGAAGAAAATTGAAGGTTGGAAGTTGAATTTTCTTTCTGCAGGGGCGAGAGTCACCCTATTAAAGCATGTGTAGTCTAGTATGCCGGTTCACTTGTTATCTGTGATGCGGGTTCCGAAATTAGTGTTGCTCCAGTTTAATAAATTATTTAGCACTTTCTTTTGGGGCTCAATTAATGGGAGTCCTAAGAGGAAATGGATTAAATGGGAAAGATTATGCAAACCAGTGGATGAGGGAGGGGTTGGTTTGAGAACTTTTGTTGATGTACAAAGATCATTGCATCTTAAATTTGCCTGGAATTTGTTGTGTTCAGATTCTTTATGGAAAATATTTTTTTGCGCTAAATACATGCATGGACAGCATTCATTGGAGATTAATCCATCTAGAGGCACTGAGTTCTGGAAATCAATTTTAAAAGAGATTCCTATTGTACTTTCACGTTCCAAGTGGAAGATTAGGGAGGGGAATGTGTCATTCTACAGAGACAGTTGGCTTAATTCTGGACCTTTGAAGGAGCAGTATCCGATGGTGGGAGATCTAGAATTGATGGTGAAGGATTGTATGATTAATAACAGTTGGGATGTGGAGAAACTTGAGCAGCTAGTAGGGCTAGAGAAAACGGAGGAGATAGTCAATGAATTAGTAGTAGAAGGATAGGTAAGGATCAACTTATTTGGTTAGAGAATTTGTATGGGTCTTTCACGACCAAAAGCGCCTGGTCTTTTGTTCGGATTAGTAATCCTAAATGTCAAAGGTCGGAATGGATTTGGAATTCGGCTTTACCAAAGAAATTTTGTGTGATTATGTGGAAGGCCTTAAACTCATGCCTTAGTGTGGATGATCGTATAAGGAGACTTGGTGTGCCTTTAGTCTTGAAATGCGAATGCTGTCGGGAAGGTGCATCTGAGGATATTAATCATGTGTTATATAGTGAGAATATTGCTAAGGCCATATGGAAATTTAGTTCAAATACTTTGGGTATCCCGTTTGTCCCATTCCGATCTTGGAGGGCAACTGTTGAGGCTTGGTTTCAAAGGGCATCGAAGTCATCTCAGTTTGGTAATCTTATCGAAGTTATACTTGTGCTTCATGCATTCTAATGCACGAAGGGTTAGAGCTATAAACATAAAAATAAGGTCTAATCTTTTGACAAGATCCAACTCCTCTTCAATTCGTTGGATCCACTAACCCATCTGGTCTATCCTCGTCAGATCTTGACACAACTTTTATCATTCTGAGTGGAATGATAGTATAAGGGGTGAGATTTACTTGAAATGTCAGTAAGTTAAACAAGCAACATGTACAAAGATAAATTATGATGATGAATGATAAATACGAAATGCGTGCGATGTAGAAAAATCATTATATGTCTCCCATCGAGATTCCTCAACATTTTTAGAAAAACTAAGACATATTTTCTTACAGAGAACCTTTTCCACTTCAACTTTCGAAAACATAACATTTCATCATAACGTTTCATCATTATTAGCAAATCACATTTAATCATAATGTTAACATGATAACATATGGTATGCCACAATTCCCCATATGCACTATGAGTACCTGCTGGCGACCGCTGTATAACTTATGTTGAAACTTCGTTGTTTGCAGACTTGTTCTCAATGCATTGGTAACATAACATAACATTGTCATAACATCATAACGTATGCATCCACAACCTTAGGTGTGATAACATTTGACTTCGCTCCAGCATTCTTTAAAAAGAAGCTATTTGAAGCCCGTTGATTGTTCTTCGTCAACCTAGGGGTTACAACTCCATTTTTACTAACTCCAAAGTGGAAAGAGAAGTTCTACTAGGATACTTTCTCCATCTTAGCCTTTGGGGTCATGATAAAATTTAAGTTCATCCTATGCTTGAAAAATGAAGTTCATGACATGTACATATGTAGCGAGCTTTTCATGTGAAAATGACATTTAAATGCAATATGCTAAAAATGGTAAAAATTTCACATGTCATGTAAGTAAGTAGTTATGTACTCAATGTATCATATAACATGATATTTCATGCTCAAAATGACAATTATAGCATGTATGTGGCATTTATCAATAAATCATATATAACTTATCAAAATGTAAGTTAGAGACCAACTTACAAACTTCCTGAGTTTAGAGAATTGAAGTGGCTATAATCAAAGTTATACTAAGTTAATATTTGAATGACTAAGAAAGATGTTCATAATCAAAAGGGTTCAAGAACTAGTATTTACAAAACTGCCCCTACACTTAGCAAAGTTTCTACTAGGGTTCTAAATTTTCACTATTTGCATATGGGCCCAAAATTCACAAATCTCATAATTTATATGTTCTAAAATCATCTATTCCTTTAGAATTTCAATATTCAAAGCACAACTATGTCAAACTTACCCAACCCGTGGCATGCATCCCTTTAAGGCCTATGTGTGATTTCATTCTATTTAACATTCATGAATGCATGTGTACTCAAATTCATCAAGTGCAAAATATATGTATAACCTTAGGGAAAAATTAAAAGCTTAGGCTCAGATTATACAAGTTCATCCCAACACTTAAGCATAGATTAAGGCCAAATTACCACTAAAGCATCCATTAAGCATATGCATGATGTTTCTAACTTTTCTTTAACAAATGAATATTTAGAACCTAATTAAATCATGCATTTTTATTCTTATCCCAATCAAAAGGTTTTTATAATTTCTCATTATTCAAGCCTAAGAAAATTAATCAAAAAGTCATGAATTAAACTTAAACTAAGCAAAACCGAATCATGCTTGATGATCAACACAATATATGAATTTAAAACCTATCATGACATGCTTTCAACTTCAAATTTAAACTTTTAAAAATTATTAAAAAAAATTAGTGAATCATATAAAATTTTATCAAGACATGCCATAACTAAAAATTCAACCCAAAGCAATTTATTTCATCAAAACTCCAAATCTAACCCGGTTTGATATTAGCATGCTAAACCTTGATTAAACTCAATCAAAATCTCATTCTCTGTGACATAGATTAAGCTTAACATGCTATTCTAATACTTAGCAAGAGATTAAGAAAGAACACTCAGAAAATTCGTGGCCCTTAAAGCTCCCAACACAAGAATACTCAAGAACTTCACACAACTCACTTGGTTTCACTTTATTGCACACTAGGAGAGGAAGAACTCAAGAGAAGGATTGAGAAGTGGTGTGAGGAAGTGAGGAGAGGAAGGGAGTATTATAGGCTTCAAGAGGGGAGGGGGACGCCAACCTTGGCTAGAGGAAAGCTTTAAGATTGGTGGAGTGGGCGGTGGAGCATGGTGGTGATTCAACCAGCTTTGTGTCATCACTTGTGCAGGTGAATAGTATCAAACCTCCACCATTTTATTCATTCTAGGTGCTGCATTGAGTTATGTGGGTGAAGGTGCTTCCATGGTGCAGAAAAATAAAACAAAATGCAAGGAAGCAAGTGAGGTCATGGTACAATGCCGTTGGGTAGGGTCTTCAAAATTTGTCTAGCTTTCATCACTTGCTTGCTCATCTTCTTGTCCTTTCTTCATGGTTGTGTTGTGCAGGTAATATGACACCTATTGATGGCCTTTTTAGATGGTGGGAGATGGAGGGATTGGGTGCCAAGTGATGATGTGTGTGCAGCTCAAGGAAGAGGGTGAAGTGGGGGTGGTTAGCTAGTGGTGTCTTGCACAAACGCCAATCGGTTTTGACTCTACTTGGGGTGGTTTTGCATCAAGGTTCACCATGATGACTGGAGGGACTCCTGGGGATTGGAGGAGGGAGGTGGTGTGGGGTAGGGGCTAAATTGGTACAATGCACCAGGTGATGCATTAAGGTGCCGATTGATGGTGATTTGGGCATTGACATGTATTTGCCTCAAATGACATGTGTTGGATCAAGACTAATCTTCTAGTTTAATCTAAGAATGATGAAAAGCAACAATAAAAATAATAAGGTCCAGATAAAAAAGGTGAGAAATAATTAAAAAGGAAATTAAACTCAAAACATGGTTTGGAGATCACTAATCATGGGTAAGTTGATTAATACTCTTAACTCAAGTTGAAAACTTAATTTAGTTTCCAAGAAAACCTTAGGGCTTGGGGGTGCGATATGGGCTTGGGGAAAACAAAGTATGGTGCATGTGGGCTTCAAAATAGAAGTGCAAAAATTGGAAGACAAGGCTTTCGGGCCTTGTTGGGCTGAGGGGCCATATGTGTACATTTATTTGATGTGGCTTTTGGGTGTGGGTTATTGAGTAGGCCTTAAGTCCATATTTGAGATCTCAATAAGGGCTTCAAAGATCAACCATAATTGGGCCCACAGAGCATGTTTTTCCAAGGTTGGGCCTAAGGTCTTTACTACCACTAAGTTAAGCCCAAAAACTTTAAGCCCTTCTCACATTTGGGCCCAATTCCTAAGACTCTTCAAGAAAGGCCTATTACAGCATAGATCCTAATGGGCCTAACCTTTAAGATTCTCATTATTAGCCCATCACAACCTTCTTAAACATTCTAGCTAAGAACATCCATTCTTTTCCTTAACCCAAAAGTAATTTCAAGTGTCACCTCCTTAGTGGTAAAAACAAATAAGGCATTAAAATTCCTCCCAAATTTCTAGATAGGTTCAAGAAAAGTAATTGTTATTCTAACACTATATAATGTAACCAAGAGAGATCTAATGGCTAAGTTTTAATGAGCTTTTCATGCATGGTGTTACATTATATATATATATATATATATATAACCCAAGAAAAACTAACCAAGAGAGATCTAATGGCTAAGTTTTAATGAGCTTTTCATGCATGGTGTTACATTATCTAAGCATTTTTCAAATATAGATTGTCGAAAGAAGAAAATAGAATCCAATATACCTGGTGTTGATAGAAGTGTTTATGTGGGAAGGATTGTAGAGTCTATACCTCCAGCCTTATTAGCTATTCAATTCAGGAGATGTGTAGCAGTTGGCGATATGGCTTATCTGGTAGTAATAACAGAAGAGTCCAAAGGAAGTATGGTACTTCAGGGAATACCCATAGTTGAAGACTTCCCCGGAATATTCACAGATGATTTACTAGGACTACCTCCAAACCGAAAAATAGAATTCATCATAGAATTAGAACCTGCCACAACCCCCATACGTAAAGCACCCTATCTTATGGCTCCATCTGAGCTAAAAGAGTTAAAAATAGAAGAATTGTTAGAGAAAGGGTTTATTCAACCTAGTTCTTCACCATAGGGTGCACCAGTCTTATTTGTCAAGAAAAAGGAAGGAATGTTGTATTTCAAGAATAGGAAATTAATTCCAGCTGATCCCGAAATAAAAGATAGAATCTTGAAGTAAGCGCGTCAAACCCCGCACATAGCCCATCCTAGTAGCACAAAAATGTATCAGGATTTAAAATAATGCTTCTAGTAGGAAGGTATGAAGAAAGATGTGGTTGAATTCGTAAATAGATGTTCTATATGTAAAATGGTGAAAGAAGAATATCAAAAGCCAGTTGGCTAGTTACAATCACTATCTATTCCTGAATGGAAATGGGAAGACATTTCCATGGATTTTGTGATTGGTTTACCAAGGACCTCCACAGGAAATAATGCTATCTGGGTCATCATCGATCGTTGAACCAAGAGTGCTCATTTCTTACCTATAAAGAATAGAAATTCAATGGAGAAACTGACCAAGTTATTTGTAGCAGAGATAGTCTGTTTGCAAGGAATTTCCAATACAATTGTGTTAGATAGAGATGCATGATTTACTTCTAGATTATGGCAAGGTCTTCAGAGCATAATTGGCACAAAGTTAAAATTTAGTAGTGCCTATCATCCCCAAAAAGACGGGCAGACTGAAAAGACTATACAAACTTTGGAAGATATGTTAAGGGCATGTGTGCTACAAGAAAAAGGCAATTGAGAAATGCAGTTACCCATGATAGAATTTGCTTACAATAACAACTATGAAGCCTCACTTCAAATGGCACCGTATGAGGCGTTATATGGAAGAAAATGTAGATCTCCACTGTATTGGGATGAGGTAGGGGAAAAGAAAATATATGGTCCAGAGATACTACAAGATATGAAGGAGAAAATTTTGATAATAAGAGAAAATATGAAAGCAACACAAGACAGACAAAAAAGTTATGCGGAGCATAGAAGAAGGAAATTGGAATTCGGGGTTGGAGATTGGGTTTGTATCCAAGTCTCACCTATGAAAGGTGTAATTCGTTTTGGGAAGAACGGTAAATTAAGCCCAAGACATGTTGGACCTTACGAAAAAATAGAGAAAATAGGTATGGTGGCTTACAAACTAGATCTTGTGTTTCACATATCTTCCCTCAAGAAAAGTTTTGGCAAGTAGTCTCCAACAATTGTTAAACTTGAAGAAATATCCTACAACCAAATTTTTCATAAGAAGAAATTCCGATACAAATATTAGAAGGAAGTTAGAAAGTGAAAAGTCTCACTGGTAAAGGTGCTATGGCAAAACCATGACGAACAGGAGGCCACCTCGGAAAGAGAAGATTATATGAAAGCAAAATAACCAGTTCGGCTTGTAATATGTTTGTTTGAAACTTGTATGAGCTTTTGTATGCATTCATAATTTATATTGACTAAAAACATGAGGAATCGGGTGGCTTATCATTAATTCATCTTTATTAACATATGGATTCTATGTTGTTTTTTTTTTTTTAAAAATTTTTGAGTTAGGATGGTCCGAACCAAGAACACCGCACATAGATCTAACATATCACCCTCGACGTTTAAGGATACTACGAGAAGAACAAAAAAGAACAGAAAGACAAGAGTCGGATCGATTGGTTGCTTCGTATTGGCAACACATGGAAAGGACGGAATACCAAAGAACTCTTGTACTAGGGCATGATGGATAGGGAAATCTAAGAATGAGAGGGGCTTTACCTCATGAAGAGAGACAACCACCCCTTGACCCCTAGCTTGGGCAGATGAAACCTGAGCCCATTGGTTACGATGTCGCAAGGAAGAACAATGTAAGAACAATGCCAATAGGACAAGACAACAAGGCTTTGCTACTAAAACATTGGACAAACAAGAACCTAGTCGAGTTGTAGAAAGAAGACAAATGCCTAGAGAGCCTTTGGTTCCTACCATTCCCTCATATGATTCATCATCACACCTTTATCGTTTCCGAGAGGAAGGAATACCCACTTATGATCAGGATTACATGCTCGAACTAAGGGACCTAGAAGAACATGTCAATATGTATTACGACCCGCTAGGTGAAGAACTTATGTATTTTACTCAGGATGAGGAATCTGAGGATGAAGAAGATGAATCACCCCCGAACATATCCCCAACCAACTCCGAACCTTAGCTTTTTGGGTATGCTCTATTTCTCTATATCTATATGTTCACTATCTGATTTCGAGGATGAAGTCCTATTTTAAGGGGGAGAGGATGTAACACCCTACCAAATCATGGCAAGAGACCATAAAAAGTATGGAGTCTTGACCATGTTAAGGGATTTAGTATATGTGACACCTAGAGCTGTAAGATGGGGTTAAGTAACCTTTATCATCTTTTAGTTAAGAATTCTTCAAGACTATTCTTTTAGTCCCTAGGAAAAGGTTAAGAAAGAACTTACTAGCTTGGTGGGATTAAGGATATAACCCATAATATTGTGAGGGTCTTAGCTAAAAAGGAAGTGGGCTTAAGCATAAAAGCTAGAGGATTCAACTCTTGAGGAGGAAATCTAGAATGGGCCAAAGGTGAGGCCCAAAAGAGAGGCCCAAATACCGAATGTTCCAAGAAGACCAACAACTAGGCCTAAATCCAAATGGGCCAAGGCCAATGAGAAGCCTATCAACCAAGTCCAAATTTGAATGGGCCAAGGCCTGATACAAAGCCCAAATATTAGGCCCAACCAAATGGACTAAGGCCCAAATTAAAAAGC
>QEOY01002127.1:190928-204127 GCA_003123805.1 Juglans sigillata
GTATAATCCAAACAACCACGAGATAAAAATACATTAATATAACCAACAATTATGCATGCATATTATGAAATATGCATTATGCTCAAAATATCGTTATCCCCGAAAATGAATATTTTCCAACGCACGCCAAAATCCCATTTTGGCCCAAACATATCCTTAAAACATTTTCCCAGAAAATGTTCCAAAACAATAATCCATCATTTTCCCAGAAAATGATTCACACAAAATCCTTATCCAACACACGTTATTATCCTAGAAAATAGTCCAATAATCCATTTTACCGTATGCACCATGATCTCCCCTAGGGACCATCCGCACACCCTGGCCCTTTGCCACGCGAAGTAACAAGCGATGCCCAATTTCGCGCCCAGCGCGTACATGGCCAAGCATCCTCTAGCCCCAGCCAGCAGAGGGGCACGGAGTCGGCACGAGAGCGTTACCATCTCGTCCGATCCCGTTGTCGCCCAGCAACAACCCCAGGGAACGTGACTCAGTATTCCGCTCCCGAGTGACCAGAGGAGCTCCACCGAGATAATGCACCATCTCGGCTTGGGGTCGTGATACACACGCACCCAAAAATCATTTCTCACATGAAAATCCAGTTTTCATAAAATACATATGAACATGAATTCAATTACACGAAAACTCAGTTTTCATTTATAAACATGAACATGCGTGCAATTATATGCCTTGTACATGAAACGAAACCAATAACCAACAACCAACAATTGCCAACACAATCCAATCACACAAACAACTCCATTCTCCAATCCATCCAACCCCCTACTCCTCAGACTTAGTCCGGCAAAGCCAATCAAATCACAGTGAAATGAGTTAGTGCAAAAATACATTTAAATCACGAAAGTTATTTCGAAAAATACTTACAGTGCTATAATATAATTTTTGAAGGATCCCAGAGGTGCAAGAAGTGGCGACACAGCAACAGGACAGTGCAAAATGCATTGTGGCCGTGGGTCTCAAAAACCCACTTTTGAACGGGGACAAACCAAGACTCAAGATTGATAGGGAAGGGCATAGGGATGTCAGTGAAGCTAGTGGTGGTGGTGTTTGGTCATGGGTGCTAGCGTAGAGGGCGGTTGAAGACCAAAAAGTCCAAAATAGAAATGGAGTTGGATGCACTTCACCGGTGACAGATCGGGGCTGAGAATGGGTGCATTAGGTTTCTATTAGGTTGAGGATGATGTGGTGAGAAAATGGTGGCCGGAGGTAGTGCGACGGCGGTGCAACGACTCAAGGAATGCCGCGACTAAAGGCCACATGCGGGAGCTAACGGCGGCGTGAGAGGAGCTGGGAATGGAGGGAGGTGATCGCCAGTCCATTGGGAAGGGAATGAGAGGGATGGTGTCGATCACGGCGGCACGCGGCGGTGGGCTGGGTGGAGAAGAAGAAAACGCAAGGGGGAGAGGGGAGGGGTGCAGCGCGCGGGAGAGGAGAGAGAGAGAGGAGAAAAGAAATGGGGAAAAAGAAAAGGAGAAGAAAGAAAAAGAGAAAAAGAAAAATGGAGGGAAAGAAATGAGGTTCATTCCTCACATCTTGGGTCACAAAAATGATCCAACGAAGAAGATTTCAAAACAACAAGTTAAATAAAATAATTCAAACGTAATGATTAAATGAAAATAAATAATTAAATCCAAGAATAAACTAATTTAAAATAAAGAGAAATTTAAATGCATAACAATAATAATATTAAGAAAGCATATCAAAATAATTTTCACAAATTAAAAATCATAAAAAATAAACCAACTAAAAATCTGATAGACTTAAAACAAGAGAACTAATATTTAATTTAATAAAAATAATCATTCAATAAAAATACACTAAAATACGGGGTGTTACACACATGGCATATTGGAGGGTTGCCACATTAATGGACTAAGCAATTTGGGTTAAATATTTGATGGAATTGGAGAAGGCCCAAATAGTGGTTTATGGGCCCAAACTTTTTGGGTATAAAGGCTTATGAGAGACACTAATGTATTAGGCCCAACTTATTAAGTATGAAGGATTAGAGAAGCAAGCTCGTCAGTGAATTTAGTGAGGCTTTTAGGACCTTAGAGCATTCATGGGCCTAGCCCAAGAAGCCTTGAAACAAGCCCTTAGGAATTCAAGACTAGCTTTGGCTCAAGCATGAGGATGGCATAAGGCCTTTGGACCAAGCTTAGTATAAATTTGACCCATGGCCCAATTAGGCCAAGTTAAATCTTTTCAAGCCCATCTTAGTGGATATTGAGGTTTCTTTTTGACCCAAAAGGATTTGGTGATAAGGCTTCTCATTCAAGCCCAAGCGCCATGAGCCATGCACACACGCATTTGGCCTTTTTAAGCCCCCCTTGGCCCAAAGCCATGTATGGATTATTTCACTATTCAGCTTAAAATCCCAATACACTATACCATTGGTTTCCTTATACCCAAATCATACCCTTAGTACCCAAAATAAGTTTTGAAAATTGGTTAAGGCCATTAACCATCATACTTGAGGTTAGTGAATTTTAAGCCATGCTTTGAAGGTTAATTGTGCTTAATCTTTTCTTAAACCTTTTAATTCAAATCATCTTCAGTTAATACTCCATTAAACCATGATTAGGCCCTGTTAATATCCTAGATAAATCACCCCACATATCATTAAGAAAAATGACATAACAAGACCAAACCAAGTTTTGAGTATTATCCTTTGTAATGCTTGGATTGTTTTGCCCTAGGACCTAACATTTCTGTGGTTTGTACTCAAGGGTAATATAGTCCTTAAACACCTCATGAGACCCTCACAAACCCAATTTGGGCCTTGGACGAATTTAGTTGAATCAAACCAACTCAAAACACCAAACCAATTGCACCTAGGAAGCTAGTTGATTGCAAACTGTTTTGGTTGAGTTCCAACAACCCATCTGCCATGGTTAAAGCCACCACCCCACCCCATGCCACCTCCTTCTCCACCTAATCCTCAAGGGGTCCCATGACCATCATGAGAGTTGTAACTTAGTTTTTTTTTCCCACCCAAAATAATCAAAAACCGAAACTCAACAAAAATCTGCCAAATGGAAGCAATGTTAACCCGATGGTTGCATGGGGAGATTTCATGACTTTTTTGTCAACCAAATCATGTCCACAACCTGACCACCACTGTAGGACCATTGTAGCAATAGTAGGGACGAAATCATGGTGGTTTCAGGCCACTATTCCCTCTCCACAAGAAGACACAAACCAATGAAGACAATTGGAAAATTTCAACAAACACCTCCATTGCATCACCTTATTTCGAGCTGTACCTTCATGATCACTTGGCAACCAACTTTCCATCTTCTACCACTAGAAAAAGTCTTCAAGAAATGACCTTTCTCTTGCATAAATCAACCATGATGATGGTTCAAAGAGATTAGTCAAGACAATGATCAAAATCTGCCAAAGGAAAAATCAGTTGAACCCGTCAGCCCCCTTAGGTGGTTTTGATGATTTTTCTCCCCTCTCCTCTGCCACACAACCTGGTCAGCCTCCATAGAAGTAATGTAGCATCCATAGAGGTGAAATCATGGTGGTTTAGGGCAGTATTTCGTTTTGCACAAGTGACACAAAGTGATGGAAGCAAATCTGGAAATTTTAGATTCATACTCCATCTTCCATCAATCCCTTTGACCAAAGCCAACGTCCCCTTCCCCTTGGATGCCTATAGAAGTCCCCCTCACCCCCTTATTTCCTCCATACCTCATCTCCAAGCTTCCTCTTGAGCCTTGAAGAGCACTTCCCTCTCTTAGAGATCAAAAGAGTGAAACTGAGTGAGTTCATGAATGTTCTTGTGTAAGGCTATCTTGAGTGCTTGGAAGGCCTCGCACTTTGTAATATTTCTTGCTTTTGATCTTAGTTAGCATGTCAAGGTTTGTTTCCATGTGTTGGTGCAAAATTTGGGTGAGTTTTGGGAAGGTTATCATGCTTAAATCAAAATCGGGACAATTAAGGGATGGTTTGATTAATTAAATGTTTTTAAGTGAGAATTTAGCTATGGCATGTCTTAAGTATGATTTGATATGATTTATTATTGTATTAACTTGATTATGGAATTTTTAAATTGTGGTTAGAAGCATGTCATGGTAGGTTTTGAATCTATCTTGTTTTGATCATCAAGTATGAATTGGTTTGAATGAAGTAGAGACTAAGGATATCTTAGCCATGATTAAGTGTTGGGATGAACTCTATTATCCTAGAATTAGTCTTCATTATGTCATTAAATATGTTAGTGATCACTTGTGATTAAATAAAATCCCATATGCATGCATTCATAGGAGCCAATAGTTGAAAATACACTTAGGCATCAATTAGAGTGCATGCCATGGGTTGGGACCATTTGGGTAAGTTCCACACTAATTTTTGAAAATTGAAGGGCATAAATGGTTTTAGAATGCCAAAAATATGAAGTTAATAAACTTGTATAAAATGTGGAGTTTGTTTGCAATTAGTGAAAATTTAAGGCCTTAACAACAATTTTTGAGGGTCTAGGGGTATTTTTGTAAATATTCATTTTTGAAGCCTTTGATTTTGGGCCTCACCCATAGAATTATTAATCCTAACTTAGTACGTAGTTGATTTACGTTTGTAAGTTGGCCTCTAACTTACACCTTGATAGATTATTTATGAATTATTGATAAATGTCTCATTCATGTTTCAATTATCACTTTGAGCATAAAATATCATATTATATGATACATTGAGTGTATATTTACATGAAAAGTGATATATCTACCATTTTAGCATAATGCACATATAAATTTCATTTTTACTTGAAAAGCTTGCTATATATGCACATTTTATAAAATACATTTTTCAAGCATAATATGAAAATGAATTTTTTTATGACCCTAAAGGCTAGGATGGAGAATTATCCTAGTGGAACTCCTCTGTTCACTTAGGAGTGGGAAAAAATAGAGTGTTAACCCCTGGGTTGACAAAGAACAGTCAACGGGCTTCGAATGGATTCTTTTTAAAGAAAGCAGGAGCGAAATCATATGTTATGATAGCTAATGTTGGTGATGTATATGTTATGATGTTATGATGATGTTATGTTATTTTACCAATGCATTGAGAGCGATGCCTGCAGACATTGATGTAGCACCAACATGAGTTGTGTTACTGTCACCAGAAAGTGCTCATGGTGCATATGGGGACCATGTTGCTACCAAACATATGTTAATGATGGCTTTAATAAATGATGAAATGTTATGATTTTTGATAGAAATGAAGTATGAAATGTTCTCTTTTGAAATGTCATGTTTTTGGAATGAGAAAGTGAAAATATTCTCTAAAAGTGAAAGTGCATCAAGGTTTTTCTAAAAATGTTGAGGAATCTGAATGAGAAGCACATGCACATTTTTTTGCATTTCATGCAATTTGTATTTATGATTCTTCATGCATAATTTATCTCTATGCAAGTTGGTTGTTTAACTTAGCGAGTTTTTGAGTAAATCTCACACATTGTGGGACCACTATCATTCCTCCCAGAATGATAGAAGTTGTGACAGGATCAGTAGAGGATGAACATGATGGATCACTGGATGCAGATGGTTGAAGAGGAGTCAGACTTTGAACGAAGACTAGAAATAATTTTCATGCTCATAAGTATTGACTCTTCATACTTTAGAGCGTATGAAATAGTTGATCTAACCATGGAACTTGGATTAATTATTTTGTATTAAGGAAATGCTATCCTTAAGTTTGAACTTATGATAGCTATTAATGCTATTGGGATGCTTTTAGTCCATTCTGGCATGAGTTATAACTAATTATCCTTATTCTGCTGCGATTATTGCATACTACTAGTTAGGGTTGTACAAGAAATCATTAAACCGGCCGAAACCGACTCAGATCGACGCCGGAGCACGGAAGCGGCCGAAACCGACAGAGAACCGGTCAGCTGGCTGCAGGAATTAAGCAAAATCGATGTTGGTCGGTTTGGTTCCTGTTGGACCCAGGGCAAAACTGCTGAACTGGCCGACGTCAGGTATCTTAATTTTTTTTCAAATATACATATAAGAATCGATGCCGTTTCACTCAAATACATGAAACAACATCGTTTTGGGGATGCAGGTTGTAAAAAAATAAAGAATGCAACGGCGCCATTTGGCTTAAGGCAAACGACGTCGTTTTGAATTAGGGTAAAAGACCCCTGCAAGCCTTCTTCCTCATTCTTCATTTCGAAAGTTTTTATCCTCACTTAGATTCTCCCCAGTGGCAACCACCCCCTAGCCTCCCTCTCCGATGCAGTGATGCCAACTCCCTCTCCGATGCAGCGATGCCATCTCCTCTCTGATGCGGTGATGCCATCTCCCTCTCCCTCTCGGTCTCTCAGAGCCTCTGTTAGCCTCTCAGGTCTCCGTCTCTCATCTCCCTTTTGTCTCTCTCTCTCTCTCTCTCTCTCATGGGATAATTGATGAAATCAACTTGATGCTTATTGTTTGGATATGTATACTTGATGTTTGTTGTTGAATCTGTATTGCTGAGTGTTGAGAAATTTGTTGAGTGTTGGAACCGATATTTAAGCCGATGAACCAACGAAAACTAGCCGAAAATATGTTGGCCGGTTTTACCACTTTCCAATGACCCTTTACGGTCGGCTACTCAACCCGTTTTTCACACATCGGTCGGCATCGGTTTTGCCCAAAAATTGCACTGAAGGGGTCGATTTTCACCCCTACCACTAGTTACACTTATAGGATGCATTGCATATTAACTGTCATGTACGGGGGTACGTAACCTTGTGTTACATGTCCCAACGCTCTAAGTTTATGTTCCATCCCAAGTGGAGGTTGGGGGCGTCACATACATTGGCCATGAGTCCTTCCATTCATGGATGTGTTTCGGGTCCTAACCGTATCTCTACCCATGAACCACCAAAGACACACGATTGCATGTAGCCTCTGCCTCATTGATTGCTGCAAACCTGGGACAAGGAAGCCACGCTGCCCCATACCATCTAGACCTACACAGTGAACTAGCATGCACCCCGCTCGGTATAGCTCTTTGTCACTCTTGACTACGCGGGCGCACACACACACACACACACACACACACTCTCTCTCTCTCTCTCTCTCTCTCTATATATATATATATATCTTTTGCTCAGAATAGACTTAGGCTATGAGTTCTAAACATGTTGAGAATTTATGCATGCTACATGTATGAGATGCTCACTAGTTGAACACATAAGGAGGATACAAGAATACAAGCCATATGTTGCAGGTTGATATCCTTTTTTGGTGATTACAGATTGATGATTATATGGGGGATATGTTCTTGGGTCATATAAGTAGAGGAATATATATATATATATATGTGTGTGTGTGTGTGTGTGTGAAGGTCCCACTAGTGCAAGGGAACAAACCACCACTAGAGTTGAGTGGAAAGAAAGATGAAGAACACTCCATTGGTTTGGTGAAAAATAGCTGTGGATACTGCAAAGTGAAGCTTCTCCAACACATGGGTGAGCAAACACCTTGTAAAAGGCCTGGAAGACATATCCCAATGCTAGGTGGAGATGGACGTCTTGCCTTATGGTAGGCAAGCAAGAAAAGTCACCTACTATGAAAGCGAGAACAAGGAGCTATAGTGTAACACCCGGACCCAGTCAAGCTCGTTTTATTTATTTATATTTTTTCTACACGTTAACTTTCCTGCAGGTTTGTTTGTTTTTTTTTTCCATTTATTTTCCACCCCTAGAGTTTTCCTTACGTCCACGGCATGCATGTTCTAGCATGTCTTTTTTTTTTTTTTTCCTCTAGGGTTTTTGCCATCCACGTCTCCTCCTCTAGGGTTTTCTTTTCATGTTCAATCACCTATATATATATGAAGAAAGCTCACGCCGCTGACCTCCCACATGAAACTGTAGCCCAGCAATTCCTCCTCTTTGCAACCAGCGCACCACCCTCTAGCTCGGTCTCAATCCACCCAATTGCGGCTTAGCCAACTGCCACACAAAACCAACCTCCACAAGCCACAACCCACGCCGTCCCAATATCACCGCAGCCTGTCCTCACCCATTCGAAAAACACCACGCCAACCTAATAGGAAGCCTCTGCCTTCCTACTCTGCATAACGTGCATTGCGTTGCATGCCGCGTGAAGCCATCACAGCCGCCTTCCATACGAACCTAGTCTACACCTCCATAAGCCGCCGTGAACCCACAAGGAACCACCACTGGCCATCACCGAAAAATAAGAGAGCCTCTATTTCTCCTCTCGAAAATAGAGCATCACCACAAATCCGGTTGGTCGCCACTGTACGATGGGAAAATTATCGGGCTAGCCATAGAATTTGCCGGTTGTCACCTTTCCGTTAGCCTCGAGCCGCCTCAGTTTTTCCTTGTCCCTCGTGGTGAGCTTTTGGCGAATGCTTGCACTGCTTCTCCGTCTTTTTTTTTTTGTTTCTCTCTCGCTGTGTGCACTTATTGTTTTACATCTCTCTCTCTCTCTCTCTCTCTCTCTCTCGTCCAGTGCGTAGTCGCTGAGTTCACCACCTCCCATCACACTCTGCACCGTCGCACATAGCTCCTCCCTTCTCGGTGAGTACCTCACGCCCCTGTCCTAGCCGACTATTGCACCGAAATCGCATGAAGCATTATCTTTAAAGTCTACGTAAACCTTGTTTTGCATAGTATTTGGATATGGATTTACAGTTTTACCCTTATTATTGGATGGTTTCAATTTTAAATTTTTGTTTATATTAAATTTGTTTTTACATGGTTTATGTGGGAAGTATAAGAAATTTTACAGAAAATAAATAGGATTTCCAAATTGTACTAATGGTAGCATATTATTTTTACAGTAAGTGTGAAATTTTATTTTGAACATTTTAATTATGATTACAGAAAATCACTTAGGTATTTTAACATGTTATTAAGTAAAGTTTTATTTTAAGAGTAAACAATATTGGAGTAATGTTGTTTTTACACTTTTGATATGATTTAGTCTATTTAAAGATAGTTATGGTTTATTTTAAAATATTTTTGGGATAATTATATTATCTAGTATTAAACTTTATAGTTTGTTTTCAATAATAAATAAGTCTGACTTTTAAATATTTTGGTGAAAGTTATTAAATCAATGTTGATGATTTTAGAAAGTGATGATTTGTAATTTTAGGTTTTGAGGAATTAAATAGGTTATTTTAGAAGCTTAAGATTAAATATCGAAATAAGTGATTAATTGGAAATTTAAGAGAATTACGTGATTATTTTATAGGTGATGAATAATTATTGTTCGACATTTTTTAGGAAAATTTTGAAAAAAGCTAAGAAGTTCAGGTAAGTGGGGTTTCTATGCTAGATTTTGCATTAAAATAAAATTAGTTGAGGTTATTTTTGAAAAATATACATATTTGATTATGAGAACAAATATGAACTACCTCAGTTATTTGTTTTGCATTACTCATGAGATTTTGTTTAAGAATAAATTATTTTCTGTCATGACTGGTATATACATGAGCTTAATTTTGACATTCTGTTTCTGAACTGTGAAGAGAGCGAATATGAAATTTTATACATAAATTATGTTGTGATATGATTTTGTTCTATTTTGAAGATTTTCTATACTCTGATATGATATGATATGATGTGATTTCTGAAAAATCTCTGGCATAACATTCTGTTTCTATTTATGTTCCATTCTGACCTCACCACGGGTGTAAAACTGTGGCTTCTGTTCGGGTTGGTACCAACTTTTCTGTTTCTGGTGCACCCACTTTGGAAACAATGTGGTTTTCTGCGTCGTCTTTCCTATGTGCACACTTGGGAGTCTGAGAATGAATAAGGGGAAAATTCACATTTTGTTTCTGCTCGGTTAGCTATCGGGGTTTGCACAACCCTACCACGGGGGTTAAACATGGTATTTGTTCTGATATGATAAGATAAGATGTGATGTTTCAGTTTATGCTATGCCAAAGGGATTTTGATTATGAATATTCTCAAACTTTTGCTCTGATATTTTTGATAACATGTTCTGACGTTGCATTTTAAAAACATTATTCTGATTCTGCATTCTGAAAGAAAATATTTTTGTTCTGCATTCCGAACTCTGTAAATGCTCATGTTTACACACTAATATATGTCCTTTGCTTACTGAGTTGTTGATAACTCACCCCTTATCTCCATATATTTTTCAGATGATTTTGAATAGTCCAGCTAAGGATAAAGATTATGAAGCATCGGTGAGATGATTATTTAAGCATAGTGGATTACTCATAGAAGATTTTTGAGAATTAGCGGATTGTATTAAGAGATTTTATAGTATTCTGATGACTTTATATTTTGGAGTCTGTAAAGATATTGATGAATTGTGAGTTTTAAGTTATAGGGAGTAACTCTTCGATCCCTGCAGGATCAGGGCGTTACATATAGAGATAATGATTTTGATGAGACAAGAGTTACCTGCCCAAGCGAGCAACGGTTACCCGCCTAAGTTGAGCAACAGTCTAGGAAAGACTGGAGCAAGTATGGGAGTATCCTACACATAATCCCACACTCCATCTAAAGGGTCACATTCGTAGTGGCTCTGCAGAAGATGGTACGATTTGATTGGTCGTAAAGTACAAGAATGTCATTCGAGAAAGGAATGAGGTTGGGCATTCGGACCATGCCTTGGGCATCTATATCTGTCATCTTGCAGTATGACAGTTGAGGCTAAATGACTCCTATCGAAGCATGCCTTGAGTTAGAAGGACATTTGGCAGTCTTGCCTAAGAAAGAGATTTGGCCATGGGACAAAATCACACTTTTGAGATCTTAAACACCTTAAATCTTGTGGAGCCGAATTCTTCAGAAGAAACAAGGAAGGAGTGGCTTAACAATGTAGTGATCCCGACTCTGAAAGATAGTTTAGCTTCTAAGATAGTTCTAGGGAATGTGGGGGTGGATGTTGCATGTAAGAGGCATAGGCATATTTTGTACCTTTCTTCCTTTTTTGATCATGAATAAATCTGATTTTCGCTATTATATTTATCCATATATTTAGTCCTTGATTACTTAGACTTTGGATGTGTTCACTATTTTCATTGATTCATATCTCTGTGTGAGAAATCATTATCTCTATGTGAGAAGTTTGTAGTATGTGTCAATCATCATGGGACAGAACGGGAAATTCTCTAAACCATTCCTACGAAATGTTGCGACAAGCTTCATATAGGAAGGATAATTCCCCATGATGATTGGCGCGAAGCGATATAGTGTTTGCCTCACTTGATAGGCGGGAAAGAGAATCCCCCAGATATTTCACGTGCAGTGTCTTTGAGTTGGCTGGCTGGGTAGATGTTTCTTCTATGCAACTTGTTATCTCTGTGTGAGACATTTGTATGATGACATTTGTGCCTTTGAAAGAAACATGGTTTTATGAACTTTACATCCTGGAGTAGAGGTAGATTTCTCACCTTGGTATTACATATGCTTTAAAATACATTGTGTAGAGGGTAACTCCTCGGACGGTGGTTCCTTGCCATACTTATATGTGTGTGTGTGTGTGTGTGTGTGTGTGTGTTTCATAGAGAGTGGTTCCTTGCCATGTTTACGGATCCATGTGTCTTGCCAGAGAGGGTGATTTCTCACTATGCATACATATGTGTTTTTCTACTGTTTACATGAAACTATTCATTGCATCTTAAGGAGCATTATCTCTCATTATTAGTTTTGTGATAGCTACCTAACCTACCTATGGTTTCATTCTCAAAACCATACACTTTGATGCGGAGTTAGATCCAGGGGTGATGCCCGAGGAGGAATAGCCGATTCTGCTCAAAACTTGAGAATGAAGGCTTGTCTCTGTTGTAGGAGTCATCTAACATTTTGAATTTACATATTCCTTTCAAGATGGAAACCACTTGTATATGGTTTGCCACCCTTTAGGCGATGAACAAAGTACTTGGGTTGTATGTATTTCTAATAATGAAATTAATGACGAATGACATTACTTGTTTTTGTGATGTGATTTAGACTTCTGGTTCTACAAGGTCTTAGCTACCGACTAAACCTCTATCATTTTCTGCTACAATTTTATAACTATAACCTCACACGTACATTTCCATCTAGACGAGACATGCCTAATCCTGACCAAACCCTAGGTGTTGACCTACAGGTCGGTATCCTTGGTACCATGGATCCTCGCAAAGTCCCTTACCGAGGAACGAGGCACCATAACTTGGTATCAGGGCACGCTTATACACGACTCTGGGTAATCCTATATGTTATGTAGGAAAATACTAGAAATGTAGGAGTTAATCTTAGTATTATAAACTTCATATTTTAAGTATACTAGGTTTGATATACATTTAGAAATGAGAGATGTTATAGAAAGAAATAGGTTTGGGTTATGTGGCAGGATTTGAGTAGGGTGCGATTGAGAGCCTTGCAAGGAGAGTAAGAGCTAGTGAGAGCGCTAATCCATATTCCGGATGTGTTGGAGCAGCAACATGAACTATACTCACGTCACCTGGAAGTTCATGTCACCTGCAAGTGTTGGAGAGCAATAAACTCATGTATGTCACAAAACATAGAATCTATTGTAGTGACAGGCATTCATAAAATATTAAACATAAATATATAGTCCTTAATTGGTATCTTTGCAAAATTCATATATTAATAATTTGTTTTAAGTATCTTTCACTATATATTGACATTCTAGTGCCATGGTGAAGGCAAGGCTTTGAAAAATTCTATGCACCATACTATAATCCTATTTTCATTCCACTAAGTATGATGTGACACATTTATCACCATTAAATGATCATTTATTGCATATTTCTTTATCATCTAATGGTGATGAATGTACCACATACCATTTAGTATGATAAAAATAGGATGAAAGTGTGATGTATAGTATTACTCCAAGGCTTTATAAGGATTAAATTATAGTATCCTAGATTTGTGAATTATTGTAATGGAGTTGTATAAGTGGTGAGTATCTTATTTCTTTTCTAATTATGTAGAATTAGGCTTGATTTATAAGTGATTTGAATTAGCTTTGATTATAATTGAGAGTAGTTTTCTCGGGATATAGCATATATATGTGGCTAACATTTCCTAGTTTCTGACATATTACTAGGGTTGTAAGAGGACCGGATCGGACTGGAAAAACTGACCGGGTCGAATGGTTCAAACTAGACCGATAGTATTATTGGTCGGTCTCGGGGTGTGGTTTTTTGGCTTGGACCAG
>QEOY01002133.1:14644-26562 GCA_003123805.1 Juglans sigillata
AGAGTTTGCAAATCTTGGTGTACCAGCAGCGATGTAAGAATTGCGAGGAGAAGCTGTTTTTTGGTTTTGGTTATAAGTGGGAGGAGGTGCCGAATTATGTATTGAAGGCAACTGAAGAAAGCTTTTGGAACCATATTGTATTTATTGTATTTATATTGGTTTGTATTGTATTTATTAGAGAAATTGAACTATATTGTATTTATTTCTAGACATATTTTTACACTTCTATTGGAACCATCTTCTATTTATTTGGAATTGAATATTTCGGTTTGAGAAAATATTGTGATGTGCAATATTCAACTGTTAATAAAAGTAGTCATTACATTAATAAAAGTAGTCATTACAGTAATAAAAGTAGTCATTACATTAAAGTACACCACATTACATGAGTTGTAGCACTGACTGAGATCCATTGTAATTTTTTGGATACATAACAATTACACCACAAACTACTATAAAAAATAACCATGACAAAATTAACACTTTCAAGACTCCCTTGTACTTCTTCTCCATTGCTTTAAATTTGGATTCTTCGATGCGTAGCCGCTCATTAAGTACCCTGTCGTTCCTCCGTTCAGCTAACTCCAAGGCCGTCTTACAACAGTTGTTTTGCTCTTTTTGGAGATCAATCCACTCAAAAAATCCACATTGTTTACCCATCTTATAGTTTGGGCAATTGAAAAATCTTCTACCAAAACTATTAGATTTTCCAGAAATACGTAGCTTCGCTTGGCAGCCACAGTAGCAAAGTGGTCTCTCAAAGCTACCTTTATCTTCCCCTCTTGCAGTCCAAGAACTTGAACTAGAATGAGAGCTCGAACTTCTCCTTGACTGTCATTATATTGAAAAGTCATTAATTTTAACAATGCTAACAGATGGTGCATAAAAGAAACTAACAGATGAGGACATGAATGCATGAATTAGTTGAAAATCCCATGCTCAGCCTCTTAATTCAGTGCTAACCACAATGACCTCGACCCTTCCATTTATCTAATTATAGTACTACGTACTCTGAAAGTCAAAAATATAATTTCCAGATTTCAACTGGGTGACCATCATCGTTACATGTACAATGATATACAAAAACAATTGTTACATTAACACCTATACAAAAACAATTGTTACATTAACACCTATATATAAGTGTTAATTGTTATAGAAGTTTTTTTTGTTTTTTTTTACGTCAATTTCTTTTGCAGCATTGAGGTGGCTTGTGCTGCACATCCTACTGCTGATATCTTTATCAACTTTGCATCCTTTAGAAGGTCAGCACTCATCAAATGATGGATTTCATTAGTTTACACTTTGTGATTAATTATATTTGACAACTCTACAGTGCTGCCGCCTCATCGATGGATGCTCTGAAGCAGCCAACCATTCGAGTTGTGGCTATTATTGCTGAAGGTGTTCCGGAGTCAGACACGAAGCAATTGATTGCATTTGCACAGGCAAACAATAAGGTAAGAGAAAAGTTGCATATACTTTTAAATTAACTTTACCAGGCAAGAGATTAACGAGCAGTACTAATCTCAAACCCAGAATTAGTACAATGTCAATAGGCCCATGCCAACGCTAATACTAACGAGCAGTACTAACGAGCAGTGTTAATAGGCCCATGCCAACGCTAATACAATGTCAAACCGAGAATTTGATCAACAATTTGATCCACTTTAATGATAATTTTTTTTCTTAGAACTTTTATCAAACACTTTCTGTGCATCATGTTTTCTGAGCTTCCAATCGGTTTTTCCCCTTTCTTCTTCACCCGTTTACATTAACACTTACAAGCAAGCACCAAATTCACACTTAAAAGAATCAATCATCTCACACAACAAAGCTCATTGACAAATCATCATTATCGTTTTCTATTTAAAATGTGAAAGGGGCAAACCAAAATTAAAACNCTCTGATGAATATGGTTGAAGTCATGACGACAAATACTGTAGCCATTAAAAGAATTTGCTCTCAATCAACTTCATCAACAACCGCGGCCATTAATTAGAAGGTGTAATTAATTAGACAATTAGTCTCCATTGTTTTTACAATTATTCTCGTCTTATATCATTTAATTATTACAATGAATTTCTCAAATTTACATAAAAAATAAAATAAAAAGTTTAAATTTTTCAAATTTTAAAATAAAAATAATATTAAAAAATATTTTTTAATAATATTTAATTTAACTTTTAACTACATCCCATCTACGAAAATAAATGAGGCCGATTCTTAGAAGATTGGTATCGTTGGGATAATGAGTTAAGATGAGATGAGTTGAGATGAAAGTTAAAAGTTGAATAAAATATTATTTTTTAATATTATTATTATTTTGAAATTTGAAAAAGTTAAATTTTTTATTATATTTTGTATAAAAATTTAAAAAAATTATAATAATGAGATGTGATGAATTGAGATGAAATGAAACGCTTTTTGTATCTGGGTTTTGTACGTAAGCAATGCTTTCAGGTGATCATATGTAGAATATTCTGAAATATATAGAAAAATAATGTGACCCATAATGATCAGCTTATAAAAAATGGAAATTAGAACACGTACGGACCGCGTGCATGATGATCACTCGGTGAAAATTAAGATGTTAAATCTAGATCTGTAAATTATTGACGATTGCATTTGAATATATAAAGAAACGACACAAAATAGAGGGATTAAAATATAATAAATCTGTTCTGAGTAGTACTATTAATTATTGTTAATAGAGAAAGTAGTACTTAAGTGCTTAATTAAGCGAGATAACTCAATTACTGTGGTTTTAATTAATTAATTATGTCTATATATGTTGATCACTGGCTAACTATCATTTGTACTCATCCAAAAGTATTTTTTCAATGATTACAATATATTATTAAAGCTCAACTCATTTTCTTACTGTCAGCCGAAACTAATATATATATAGCTGAATATTACATGAGAGTCTGAGACTGTGCGCGTATGCAAAATATTAATTACTTTGCTACTAATTAATTATTAATAATGCAGATAAGTCTCCTCTCTGGTCTGGTCCTTTGGCGATTCCAGAGATGGTGTTTTAGTTTTCTTTCAATTTCGTGAGTGCTGTGAGTGGGTCATGAGTTATGGTGTTCCAATTGATACAGGATCTATCAGGTTTGAGACAGTGGCATTACTGTCCAGTACCTTGACAGGGCTTAGGCTTTTGCTAGGAGTAGGATGTGCAATCCATTTGTCCTTCCATATGTGTATCTCACTGCCATTCTCAACCCTCTAGTAAGCACCTACTTCAACAAGAGGTCTGGTTGAGAGGAAGCTGCTCCATATAAATGATGGCTTGGATCCCAACTTTGCTTGCTGAAAGGTGGATCTTGGATAGTATTTGGCTTTCATCACTTTGGTTGCACAAGATTTGGGTTGCTGGATCAATCTCCAGCATTGTTTGGCAAGTATGGCTTTGTTGAATGCCTTGAGGTCCCTGAAGCTCATAACCCCTTCTAATTTAGATTTCCCCATCCATTTCCAAGAAATCCAATGGATCCTGTTCTCTCCGTCTTGTTGCCCCCACCAGAAGTTATGGAATACACTGTTAATGTCTTCGAGAAGAGAGTGAGGCAACTTGAATACACTCATGGTATAGGTGGGGAGGGCTTGGAGCACAGCTTTGATGTGGATTTCCTCCCTTGCCTGGGATAGCATCTTGATATTGTGATTGCTTGTTCTCAATCTTACACTATCTAGGATACCTTTGAAAGATTTGCATCGATCCCTACCAACAACAGAGGGCAACCCAAGGTATTTTACTTAAGACATAGCAGACCTCATCCAAGCAATGGAAAGGATGTACTTCTGAGCAACCTGAGTTGTATTCTTACTGAACATAATTGATGTTTTCTCAAGGTTAAGCCTTTGTCCCGAGGCCAACTCATACACTCTCAAGAGGCTAAATAACTTACTCCATTCAATGGCATTAGTCTTACAAAAGAGAAGGTTGTCACAAGCAAAAAGTAGGTGAGAAATTCTGAGTTGGCCTTTAGCAATTGGAACACCATGAATCAGACCATTAGCTTCAGCTTGATTGATCAGGTTGCTAAGTGCTTTAGCGCACAAAATAAAAAGATAAGGGGAGAGGGGATCACCTTGTCTTATACCTCTAGTTGGATGGAAGGATTCTTGAGGTATGTCATTCACCAAAATTTCATAGGAGACTGTCTCAATGCATTGCATAACTAGTTCCACCCATTGGCGGCAGAATCCCAGCTTGTATAACACAGCTCTAAGAAAACTCCACTGAATTCCATCGTAGGCATTACTCATGTCAAGCTTCAAAGCCATGTAGCCCTCCTTACCTGACATTTTACATTTCATAGTATGTAAGGCCTTGAAAGCCACTATAATATTATCAGAGATAAGTCTGTTAGGAAAAAATGCAGATTGGGTGCAGGAAATGATTTAAGGCAACAATTTCTTTAGCCTATTGGCTACAACTTTAGAAACCAGTTTATAGAGCACATTACACATAGAAATGAGTCTAAACTCAGTCACTTTTGTGGGGGCCTTTTTTTTGGGAATTAAAGTGATAAAAGTGTTGTTAATCTCAGTAATACTACCTTTGGAGTTTAGGACCAGTAAAATTACATCATAGACCTGAGCTCCAATGATAAGCCAGTGTTTTTGATAAAAAGTTGCAGGGAAGCCAACTGGTCCTGGGGAGCTTAGTCCCTCGATTTGAAAAAGGGCATCCTCTACTTCTTATTGAGTGTAAAGACTTGTGAGTAGATCATTCTGAGCTGCTGTGACTCGAGGCTTTAGTGAGGCTAAACACTTTGATTTATTATCTGGTTCTGAGGTGATGATCATGTATTTGTAGTAGCTTTGAAAAGTGCACTAATGCCTTCTTTGGAGTGAACTTCCTTGCTACATCCATTAACCAATTTGTTAATCACATTGGTTTTCCTCCTTTGAGAAGCTCATTGGTGGAAAAACTTGGTGTTTCTGTCTCCCTCACTTAACCACTTTTGTTTTGCCCTCTGCTTCCACTTGAGAATTTATTTTTCAAGTAGTATATTCACCGTTCTTTGCACTTTCTTAATTGCATCATTGAGGTGTCCTCTATTTCCCTTTTGTAAATCAGTTAATAGAGCTAATTGAGCCTTCATTTCTTCTTGTGGCTTGCCATAAACCATCTTCCTCCACTGCACTAGTTTTTGTTTGCAGATAGTAAGTCCCACAAATGCATTGCTTGGTTTGTTATCTGCCTGTCTGGGATGATTCCAGGCTTCCTCCACCACCTTATAGCACTCCTTTCTCAGGGCCCAGCTTGCCTCAAATCTAAAGGGCTTATCACTCTTAGAAAGTAGGGGTTGGCTCCCATCTAGAGTGACAAGAATTGGACAGTGATCAGAGCTTAATGCTGGGAGAGTGAGCACCCTCGAGTTAGGGTAGGATTTAGATCGTATGGCATTGCAGATGGCTCCATCAAGCCTCTCTTTAGTAAAAGCCCCCCTTTAAATCTTTCATTTGAGCAGTGANTTATCACTCTTAGAAAGTAGGGGTTGGCTCCCAGCTAGAGTGACAAGAATTGGACAGTGATCAGAGCTTAGTGCTGGGAGAGTGAGCACTCTCGAGTTAGGGTAGGATTTAGATCGTATGGCATTGTAGATGGCTCCATCAAGCCTCTCTTTAGTAAAAGCCCCCCCTTTAAATCTTTCATTTGAGCAGTGAATTTATTGCCAATGAATCCCGTATAACACAAACCACATGCTTCACTAGTGGCTTTAAAGGACTCAATCTGGTTGTGAGATCTTAGAGGGTCCCCACACTTCTCTCCAAAACTGAGCACCTCAATAAAATCCCCTACACACAACCACCCTTTATGATTCAGTGGCTTGAGAGCTTGTAACAACTACCAGCTTTCCTTCTTTTTAGTTGTGATGGGGCAACCATAAAAGCCTGTAAGTAGCCAATCATTGCCTTCCTCAACCCCTTTAACCATTAGGGATATATGGTTTCGAGTATAGGAGTGAACAACTGCCTCAAAATCCTCCTTCCAGAGGTATGCAATCCCTCCACTAAGACCTTCACAGTCTATTACAAAACTATTTTTAAACCTTAGAGTCTTTTTTATGCTTTCAACTTTGAGCCGTTTGCACTTTGTTTCCATCAAGAAAACAAAAGATTGGTTCTTTTTTTGCACCATTTGATGCAGGTCATTAACTCTCTTGGGGTCCCCAAGCCCCCGATAGTTCCAACTAATTCCACTCATTGTGCTTGGTGGGGTTGTTCAACAACCTCCACCATGTCTGAATTGTACAAGTTCTTGTTATGTCTTCCATCAATTTTAATCTTTTTACCCTTGTTATGAGCATCACAAGCAGGAAGGGGACTTGTAAATGCCTTGCTCTTCTTTTCCAGGAGGCACTTTCCTTGGAGTGTTTCAAAGCATGGACTTGATCAGAGATGAATTGGTCTAGGGAGTTTATTTGTAACCCTAGGTCATGTGAGTCCTCATAGCCATTTGTTGTTCTGTTGTCATTGATGGTGTCGAGAATGGGTTGTTCAGCTTCAGTATCTTCCTATTTTAGGTCAGTAGCCTCCACTCCTGGTATGTCAAAGGGTCCCTCTAAAGGGTTTAGAGAGACAACTGCTTTCTTATTTTGCTTTCCTTCACATTCCTTTTTGAGTAACTGTTTTGACTTTGTCAGGTCCATTGACGGCAGCCCCTCTGAAATTTTTCACGATAGGTAAAATTTTGTCTCACAAACTCACATGAAAACCTCACGATAACCATTTCATCTCTCACAAAATCACACACATAGTCCCTGTCTCTCATGCTGTCAACTCTGAGAGAAATTTTGTGCTCGATTTAGTTTGTGCTCTACCATTTTGGGTCTCTATAACTCCATTGTTGAATGTTGAGGTAGAACTCGAAAACCCTAGCCCACTATACCAAAATGGTTTCAATGTATGGTTCTCTGGGGTTTATATAATAGCGATTTTTGTACAGGTTTCGGAAAGAAAAAATTGTAAAATGAGTGACCAACCCATCACGAAATACTACTTTTTTATTTGTATTTTGTAAAATTAATGTGTTCTGTTATTCAATCTAGTTTTTCCATTTCACTATGCTATGAATTTGATATGTTGCTTTGCTTTACTATCAGTAAGCATTCCATACAGATTCACTTCTTGTGAAATTTATGTGTTCTGCTATTCAATCTAGCTTTGGCATTTCAATATGCCTAGAATTTGACATAGCAGATGCTTTGTTTCACTGTCAGTGACCAACCCATATAGATTCTCTGCTTCCGTTCCTTTTTGTTTTGTTAAATTTATGGCTAATTTATTGAATCTAGCTTGTCATTTTATTCTTATGAATAATTTCACATGCAACTCTAATGTGCTTTGTTTCATTATCAGTTACCTTGCCATTGACATTGTACTGCCTGTTTGATTTCTATTTTGTGTAATTGTTGCGTAATTTATTCGATCTAACTTGTCATTTCATTCTGTGTAATTTAAGATGTTGATGTAGTAGTTAAAATCAACGAGGTTGCCATTTTCGATGAACTGCTTGTGAAATTCATGTTTTGTGTACTTTCTTGGGTTTATTCAATGTAGCTCTACATGTATGATTTTATGAAGATTTTCACATGCTTATGTGCTTGGATTTTTGCATGAAATTTTTTTCTGTTTGGATAAATGTTCTGTAATATATTCAAGTGAGCTTGCATTTTTTCTATGAATAGGTTTGGTAACTTTTTCTATTTTCAGAGTTAAAAATCATAAGTTTTGTGGATTGTAAACTTTGATAACTTTTTTGGATGTTCAAAGTTAACAATCAAATAAGGAAACAATATGATCTAAAATCTTACTTATATCTGCTTCTTTGTTTTCTATTTGGGCAAGCTGACACTTCATTTTGCTCTCTTATTACTGTGTTGGTTGGCTTCACCAGTTGTTGGTTTTTTGGTTCTTGTTCTTGATTCCTTATTTGCTTTTTCTTAGTGTCATTGTTTTGTTCTTTGCAGCTTTAATTCTTGACTTAGTAGAGGCTGTCGTAGGGTCTGTATGTGTAATTAGATTGTGATGATGGTTAGGCTGTAATGATGGTTAAATTGAATGTGATAAATGTGCAAAATCACAACTTCTGTAAATGAGGAGAGCTCGATATGGCTGGGTACCCCAGATGGTCATTTTTTGTGAAACTTTCACAAAGTCAATTGTTTTGCAGCGATTTGAGCTTGTGTTATATGCTTACCAGTGCCTGAATAAAAAAACCATTATGAGTCTCCTCCCAAAATTTCTTTTTCAATGTTATGCAATTAATGTGTTTCTCTATCATTTTTACTGTTCTGCTGTCATTTAGGCATGCTGTTCAGTTTTGTTGGTTGTATTAATTTCTCATTTTTCCTGTTTTGCTATTCAATTCTGCCGGTTGGATTTCTTTGCCATTTTGGTTGTTCTATTATTCAGTTCTGTTAGTTTTCTTACTTTGCCATCTTCTTAGTTCTATTATTAAGTTCTTATAGTTGGATTAATTTTCCATTTTTATTGTTCTGTTATTCAGTTCCATTGGTTGAATTAATTGCATCTCTTTACTATTCAATTGTGTTTAAACCTAAAAGTTTCTTATTTTCATTCTTATATTGTGATTCTTCCATGTTGTTTCAACCTAAAGTCTTGGATTATTTTTATAAGCCCCCAGTTGTAAAGTTCTTTGCTTTCATTAGATTATTTACTTCTTTGAAATATATCAACTATTCTATATTCGTGCTCTAATATTGCATCTTGCTTAACAATTTAGAGTTGTTGTTCAAAAAAGATGGTATGAGATCTCTATAGGCATGCTTACCTAAATCACAAAATTATACATGTTGTTCAGTTTTGTAAAACTTAGCTGTTAGATATCTACATGTATGTTGTTCAGTTTTGTGAAACTTGGTATTCAATTTTGTGATTTAGGTATTCTAACTACACTATAGGGATGCTATTCAATTTTCTGACGTTGGATTACTTTGATGAGTTTGTTGTTCAGTTTTGATTGAGCTGTGATATTCAATTTTTTTCGTTGGATTAGGTTTTTATTTCATTAGTTTTGATGTGAGATATCTATGCGAAACATCATTTCATCTTCTTCAAATCTACATTCTTTCTTGCAGTTGGCTATGTTGTGTTTGATTTTTGCATGCTTTTATAATGGGTTTTGTTGGTTGGGTTATTTTGGTACCCTTTGGTGTTCTATTGTGCTACACCCCATGTTGTTCAATTTTGTTTGGTGGAGTAGTTTGTTCATTTGGTTCTTTGTCCTTGTGTATCCCCCTTAGCTATGATGACGACAAAATTGAGTGGGGACAAAAGAAAGTTGGGACATACTCTATGGCAGGGTAACTTGGATGGCCAATTACTACTAGCAACCGATTGATGCAGCAATTGAGGATGTGCTACATTTCCTACATGTTACCACTCCTTTCCTGAGCCTATTCCAAAAATCTCTAATCTATGGTTTTTAAGTTTCAAACATGTCTACCAACTATTGTGTGTCTAGAATTTGTTAGAGATGAATTCCCAAGACCATGAACATATGTACTTCACGACCATCTTCAGTCAGGACCCTCCCATTGACCACACTTACATTAGTCAAACTCAACAATCTCCTGTGATGTTAGAAGACTCTCCACCCCCGCCCCAAATAGAGCATCTCTCAATAAAAAAAAATCAGCCAAGGGTGTGACCTTCACCGAAGAAGAAGACAAGTTACTTGTCTCAGCAAGCCTAAATACCTGCGTAGATGCCATCTAGGGAATATACTAAAAACACACCCAACTTTGGAATAAAATTTTGATTTACTTCAATGAGTTTAAACAAAGTATAACTGAGCGGAATGTTGGGTCCTTAATACATCAGTGGTCGGCAATTCAAAAGGATACCAACAAATTTTGCGCAAAACTGGCCCAAGTTGAAGGGTTGAATCAAAGTGGTATTATCGAGCAAGACAATGTATAACCATCCACTACTAATAACTTTTTATAGGTGCTAATGTTTTTTAGTTTTTGTTACCATTCTGTTTGGTAATTATTTTTATGTTTCTCTCTATAATTGCCAGTTTGACAAAGCGAAGATTATGTACCAATCGCTGGAGAATACTGCTTCCTTTCAGTTCGAGCATTGTTGGCACCTATTAAAAGACCAATCCAAATGGATTTAGCATTGTACAAAAGAAGGTCCAGTACGAAGGTCGACAATGTTCTCGGGCCCGACTCGTACCTTAGCTACATTTGTAGATGCAGTAAATGATATCGAGGCGGAGAATGTCTTCGACAATGATGTCGTTGAATTGGAGCAACCAATGGGAAGGAAAGCTGAGAAAGTCAAATGTAAGGCCCAAGGCAGGCAAACAGAGGACATTGTTCAATTGAGGAAGATGAAGTATACTCTTCTCGAGAAGTCGCACGCTCAGGAGAAAGAATTTTTACATCTTAAGGCCGAGAAAATGCAATATGATCAAGAAAGAGAGGGACACAAAATACGAAACGAGGATAAGAGATTGAAGTCGGAGTCCGAGAGATTGGAATTTGCCCAGTTACAAGCAGAAGAGAGAGCGAAGAGTGAGTAGGTGGAGAGAGAGGAGCGAATTATGTTGATCGATGTGACCACCTTGCTTGGACAGCAACGGGCATATTTCCAGCAACATCAAAGGAAAATCGTGGTGAGACGCAATGCTGAGGATCAGTGACTTAGTTTTTTTATAAAATTTATCTGTTATTACTTATTGATGCATTCTCCAATTTGTATAATGTTTTCAACATTAATCAGTGAGTTTGCATCATTGGTTAGCTGTTATTGTTAAGAAATTTTGTAACTTTGTATGTTATACTTTGTAACTTTGGTAGTATATATTCTAGAAGCTTAACGTTTTTTACAATGATTTTGTGCATGGATAGAAGATGGTAACCAAAACATTACAATTGCTTAAACTATTACAGATAATGAACATAATACCGCTTTACATGGCATGTTCTATATCAAGAGAACATTTTTTAGAGAATGAAAGTTGAACAACTAGGAATATCTAGTCACTACTAATAACATCAGAAATTATAGTAGATTGCAATTATTCTACTTTTGGGAATATAATTTCCATTGATGCTCAATTAGGTTTGATTGGAGATGATGATGTGCCAAAGTGTCTCTAATTACATGATGACACTGAATGAACTCCATAAGTTCGATTGTCAGATTGTGCGAGAGTTGAGGAAGATCATCATCAACTTGATTGTACTCAAGCTCGAGACCCTGATTATCATCATGCTTGTCTTCGAGGATCAGGTAATGTAAAATAACACATGCTTTCATTATATCTGTTAGATCCATGATCTTGAACATTCGAGCAGGTCCATGAACGATTCCAAAGCGTTGTTGAAGGACTCCAAATGCACGCTCTACATCATTTCTTGCTGATTCTTGTGATGCTATAAAATGTTTCTTTTTATTCCCTTATGGAGATGGAATAGTCTTCCAAAATGTTGACCAATTTGGATAAATACCATTGCCAAGGTAGTACTCGATAATGTAGCTATTTTCATTAATATAGTAATTTACAAGAAGAGCATGCCTTTGGGCAAGTTCAGTGAAAATGAAATATCTCTTTAGCACATTGATATTGTTATGTGAACCACGTAGTCCAAAATGCATGTTATATCCAAAGATTGTACGAAGCAACAGCTTCTAGTATAATAGTTGGTTTACGACAATGGCTGAAGTATATATTGTTCCAAGCGGGGGGACAATTTTTCCACTTTCAATGCATGCAATCAATACTTCCTAACATCCCTGAGAATTCACATTATTCACAAAAAACGAGCATTCGAGCAATATCAGCGGCATTTGGAGACCGTAAATAGTCATTAGAAGAAATATTTATAGTTGCAGTTAGAAATCTTTTTAGGCTCTCC